>VFIW01000016.1:473300-689184 GCA_006386115.1 Globisporangium splendens | reverse complement strand
TCACATACTTGCGCACCCGGACTTGTACCTTTTGGCCAGGAGTAATCCCGAAAGACTGAGAACCGTTTTCTCAACGTCCCGAGATGGCCACCCTAAGGACTGTCATGGTACTCATACAAGAGTCGATGACGCAGACCTTCGTCGTTGGGAGCAACAACCCTTGCTGTATCCCCTTGTTCAACCGCGTAGTGCAACAACCCATTGTGTACTCGGAAGCGGTGAACTCGCGACCTTGTGCGTGACGGAAGACCTTGCAGTGCTTTGTCCGAAGGGTCCTTGAAGTACTTCAACAAGTCCTGACATGTTTCGTCAGACTTGTACCCTTCGACGATCTCTTCTCGCAACTGAGTCGTAGCTGCACCGCGATCGCTTGAACATCTTCGCAGAGTCGACACGCTCCGTCCGTGCCTTCACTCTTGGTCTTCGGATCGTAATCCGGACGTCTTGACAGCGCATCGGCTAAGATGTTAGTCTTGCCTGGCTTGTAGTGTACAACAAAGTTGTACTCTGCAAAGAAGGAGAACCATCTCGCCATTCTTTGCGACAAGTGAGGAGTCTTTACCGCTGTACGCAGCGACGCATGATCTGTGTAGATCGCGAAGCGCTCCTCGCCAAGCAGGTAGACACGGAACTTGACCAAAGAATACTTCATCGCCAGAAGTTCTTTGTCATGAACTGGGTAGTTCCGTTCTGCGGGTCGGAGTTGTCGTGACTGATACGACACAACTCGCTCATGACCCTCATCATCGTGTTGCATCAACGCGCAACCGATGGCATAGTCGCTTGCATCGCAAACCACATGAAAAGGCTTGTCGTGGTTTGCAATTGCCAGCACGGGACCTTCTCGCAGACTCCTCTTCACTTCGGCAAATGCCATTTGATGGTCACTGGACCACTCCCACTCAATGTCCTTCTTCAGGAGCTGTGTGAGCGGTTGCACCAACGCTGCATAATTGCGCGTGTACTTGTGCAAGTAATTGGCCAAACCCAACCATTGTCGTAGCTGTTTGACGTTCTGAGGCACAGGCCAATCGTCAATAGCTTTGACCTTCTCCGGATCGACTCGAACGCCATGCTTTCCCACAAAGCAGCCGAGAACGGGGATCTCTGGTGCAAAGAATATGCACTTCTTCAGGTTAGCGTAGAGCTTGTTCTCTCGCATGACCTGAAAGACTTGACGGAGATGGTCAAGATGAACATCAACGTCAGACTTTTCACCCGTGGTTTTACTATGAACGAATATATCGTCAAAGTAACTCGGTGCAAACCCTCTCAATGGACGAAGTAGATTCGTGACCATCCTATTGAAAGTCGCAGGAGCGTTCTTCAGTCCCTGTGGCATCACTAACCATTCCCACAGCATACCACTCGGGGTACTCACTGCAGTTAGTGGAACATCATCTTCGCGCATTCGAATCTGATAGAACCCATCTTTCAGATCGATAGCACTGAAGACAGTACTGACAACCATTCCGTCAAGGATCATATCCTTGCGTGGAACCGGAGTTTGGGCTGGAATGGTAGCGTCGTTCAGCTTGTTGAAGGCGTGAACGATGCGCCAACCACCAGTTGCCTTCTTCACACAGAAGGTTGGGCTACAATGTGGAGACTTGCTCTCTCGCACATGCCCAGCCTTGGCACGTTGCGCAAAGAACTCGTCGATCGCAACGACTTGTTCTCTTGGCAACGGCCACTGCCGTGTGATGCAGTACTTCGTGCCAGGAAGTATGTCAATCTCATGACGAACGCCTCTATCGAATGGCAGTTCGTCCGGCACCTTGTCAGGGAATATGTCCTCATATTCCTTGACAAGTTCATACACGGGGTTCGTTTTGAGAGCGTCCCACGACTGCTCATCAAACCTTTCCTTCCGTGTCTTCTCATCGAACACTTCCACAGTGTTGATGACATCGTCGGCAACTTCATCGACGATCATGCAGACCTGCGAAATTTCGCCTTTCGCTAGGCTACGCTTCAGCGTCTTCTTGCTCATCCACGGCAAGGAAACCAAATCTTCAACAGAGCTTGGAGGATTTTCAATCTTCACGTGACGGATTATATCCACGTCACCATCTTCATTGTAGACCGCGATATTCGCAAACTCGCTTGAAATGTCTTGTGCTTGGACACTTCCTTCGTCACCGTAACTTGTACCTTGATCAGGGGCACACGGGACACTCTCCTTGCTGGTCTTCTTCTTCTTCTCTCGGGATGGCTCTTCGGCTCTTTTCCCATTCGTTTCTTCCACGCACATCGCCTCACCCATGGGGTCGATGGCAAAGGAGACAGTCTTTTGTTGGCGCCTGACTGCTCCACCTCCAGTAGTCTTCTTCAAGATGGGTACCGCTCGTGAACATGGGGGGCCATCGCACACCGCAATATCACAAGGGCCATCCGGGATCTCTTCCACAGATGTGTAAACCCACACCACTTCATCCGTTGTTGTGCAGCACAAGTCAACATCACGTGACTTGTCAACGGAGATCTTCATCTTCATCCAGTCAATGCTAGGTTGATAACGCTTCAACCACGGCATGCCCAGGATGATGTCAAACTTGTCATCGAGGTCGAGTAGAATAAACTCGTCTTCACCTCGGAAATCTTCACACTTCATTGCCAAGCGCACCACGCGCTTCGGCATCTTCACAGTCGACCCGTTGGCCAACCGTATAACCATCGTCTTCTCTTCGTTCGCATCAGGCACGAAGACACCATGCCTGACGATCACTTCATTTCGAACAAAATTGTTCGATGCACCAGTGTCAACCAAAGCACGCAGAGGTGTTGCAATACCGTCTACATGAACTTTGAGAACGATCAAACTTGACGTTTGACTGACACTGTTCTCCCTCGTGGAAACTGCATGTGCATCATGCACATTGGGGCTAGAGTCCTGTGTATCCACAAACACAGTCCTCTTTTCGAGCCCAGTAGGAGGCCCCGCCCCTACTGGTCGTTCCCGTTTTTGAACGTTGGGAACGATCGAACCCACGGCCGCGACCGTAGTTGTTCGAGCGCGAACCCTGTGTCGTTTGCCGGTCAGGCAAGGACACTTTGCAGTTCCGAGCGAAGTGACCCGACTTCCCACAACGGAAACATTTTCCATCGTTGCGAGGACGTTCATTTCCAGGCGTGGAAATGTACGAGATGTCCATCGGCTCTGGGCCATCGTGCGCGACATTCGATTGCCGAATTGGTCTCGACACAAACCCTTGGAACTTGGCTTGCTTGATGCTGAACTCTTCTTGCATCGCACGGCTGATGGCTTCGTCCAGCGTCTTGGGATACTCACGGAACAATTGGTTCCGGATTGGCCCGTCGTTCAGACCCGTCATGAACGTCACAACTTGCGTTGGAACGTCAATCGGCTCGTCCACGATGCTTGAGACCAAGAAGCGCGCTCGTTGTGCATACGAATGCAGATCGAAACGGCCTTGGCGAAGCTTGAGGAACTCGGCACGCGCACGGAACTCGCTCTGCGGTGGTTCAAACGCTGCCTTGAGCTCCGCCTTGAAGTCTTCGTAGCTGTAGAAGCAGTTTGGATCCGACAAACGCTTCCCATAAGCCCAGCTCTTCGCACGACCCGCAAGGTTGGACATCGCGAACAACACTCGCTGCGAAGGGTCTCGCAGTTGTCTTGCAGTGATGGCTGCATCCAACTCGACGAACCATCTCGAAAGAGGTTCGTTCTCTCCGCCACGATACGGAGAGACGTCCAGCTTCAGCGGCACCGTCCTGAAGGACGAAACAGGGGTTGCGACCTGCTTTCGAGATTCAATAATCTCGTGGTGCATGAAACTGACCGCGGCGTTCTTCTGGTCTTCAGGAGACGCCGATCGTAGCAGGCTGATTACAGCAGCCTCCCCGATGACGTTTCGCATCCGCTCCAGCGCCGACCACTCATAAGGAGACAAATGAGGAAAATACTCATTCGTCAACTCGACAGTTTCCGGTACTGCTGGACCGAGTGGCACATCTACTCCTTCCATGTTCCCAGGCATAGACGGAAGTAGGTCTTGGACAGGAATGCGCGAAGTGCTCAAAGCCGCTTCGTCAAACCTTTCTTGGCTTGGTCGCTGGAAGGACCGCTCGAAGTGCTACCAGGTGTAATGGGGCGCTGTTCACAACAGTCCCCGAAACACGGCACACACGCTTGTGCCAGAGGAAGCAATTCTCACAGAGAATCTGGAGAGAAGACGACTTGAGGGCTTGAGAGAAAATTTGCAACTGAATTAAAATGCTTATGGTTCCTGTCGCTACTTGTAAATGAACCCCAAGGGCTCCTAGAGGTTTTATAACTAAAACCTAAACATACACAATAAAACCTATGAATATGATATATAAAACCTTGGGTACACTGAGGTTGAACCTACGGGATCTACTGGAAACTTGAACTTGAAGTCCTGTGGAAAATTCCCTGCAAAGTGATTGGCTACAGCCACTCACTTTAGGTGGCAGACACACGTCGGTCTCATCACCAGTGCAGTTTCCCAAGTAGGAACCATCACGCAGTACTTGATTAGTACATGGATGTCATCACTCTGTACTGATTAGTACATGTGAACAACATTCTGCACTGATCAGCACAGAGAGCGCTCGTGACGTCATGGGATGACGTCACATGTGCATGTGGGACTGTCGTACCGTAATCCCTTTGTTAATTGTCTCTCCACAATGCACACTGAAGGTGGTGTGCGGCACACTAGATCTGGGAACAGATCCACCTTCATGTAATGGCTAGGTATAGCCCATTACACAAGTGGGTTCGCAAGTATGTGCGTACTTGCGAAGTGTGCCAAAGAGTTAAGCCATCCGGCTCTACTCGGGCCCCACTTCGTTCATTGGCTGTCCCTCAGGACAGTTGGAAGTCTGTGAGTATGGATTTCATATTCGGACTTCCAAGAGACAAACACGGACGCAATGGCATCCTTGTGTTTGTGGACCGATTCAGCAAGATGGTGCATCTTGCGCCGGTCTCGGATAAGATCTCGGCAGAGATGACTGCGAAAGTCTTTGTAGACGTGGTGTTCCGTCTACATGGTCTGCCCTCGGAGATCGTATCGGACCGTGACACTCGGTTTACGTCTAGGTTTTGGCGAACTCTGCTTGGCATTTTGGATACAAAACTATCCATGTCAACAGCAGCACACCCAGAGACAGACGGTCAAACTGAACGAGTGAATCGTGTCCTTGAAGACGTGTTGCGCAGTTATGCGACGTCTTTCGGAGAGTGGAGTGAGTTTCTCCCTCTCGCAGAGTTTGCGTTGAACAACTCCACGCATGTCTCGACAGGTCATACCCCGTTCTATGTGAACTACGGACTCCACCCGAGAGTGCCAGCGTCACTAGTGGGAGAGGTTTCTACCTTAAGTGGGGGAGAGACTATGGCTAAGGAGCCACAGTCGGATCTGAATGCTGTTGCCGAGTTAAAAGCGAATTTTGACTCGATGAAACCTCTAGACGACATGACAAGTCGTGAGGAACAGCAAGTCGACGCCTTTATTGTGAGGAGACAAGCCGTTGTGAGGTTTGTTCGAGACGCAATTGCAAAGGCTCAGGATCTGCAAAAGGAACAAGCAGATAGGAGCGGAAGGAAGAACAAGCAAGTTTATAAGATCAATGATCTTGTATTACTTAGCACGGCTAATCTACCTGAACACGCAGTGTCTAACTTGGGGAGTTCGAAACTTCTGCCAAGATATATTGGACCGTTCAGGGTAGTGAAATGCAATGGTGATGCCTACACACTAGACATTCCTAAACGCATGCGACTACACCCTACGTTCTACGTAGGTCGACTAAAGCCTTACCTTCCAAGTGGGTCAGCGAACCCTACAGAGCCCTTGACGGATGATCAAGTTGATCCTGAAGTCGCTCCACCAGCTCGCGAAGAGTCTGTAACTCATCGCCATGGAGCTTCTTCTCGGCATAAAGGCGCTGAAGCACATCAAAGGACTCGTCCTTTATTGTCTCCAACGCGAGAAGGCGACCATGATACTCCTTCCGAAGTATCTCAAGAGAAGTCCCTGCCTCTTCCACAGAGCGCAGTAGACGTTCGTGATACGCATCACGAGCTTTCTCAGCCTTCTGGAGTCGTTCAAGCTCGGCTTGAACCTTCTCGAACCTCTGTTCAAAACGTGACTCCATTGCCGAACGCTGGGCAAGACCATCGAAGAGCAAGTCGATCTTCGACTCCTGCTCCTTCAACCGGTCTTCGAGGCTTTCGCACCGGTCTTCGAGTACCGCGTTGCGAACTTCAAGAGCCTCGATCTGAGCGCGGTGAGCACTCTTCCACTTCCAGAGTCGCTCAATCGTTTTCGCGTTCAGCCCCACCTCCTCTGATCGATCATCAGGGAGAGCGTCGTTGGATCGTTGAGTCGATAGTCGATCACGAGGATCGATCGACTCGTCGTCGAGGAGAGAAGTCGTTGAACCGTCAACGCTTCTACAGAGTACGGTGGCTTGGCTATCCGCCGGACTCGGACACGTGGGAACCTCGAGAGACTCTTCAGTCTGATGTTCCCGACGTGGTTCACAGCTACGAACAGAGCTTGTAGTGCTCTCGCGAGCACTAGAACGACGAGAGCCAAGCTCTTTATGATCGTTCTCGAGCGTGCCTCCTAGGTTCCCTAGCAAACGCTCGACAAGATTCTCGTTCTCGAGTCGGACAAACGTCTTCCACGACTCGAGCTTCGCTGTGCTGGACTGGCCAGGATCGTCGCCGCCGGACATCTTGCGCCAGAGGAAGAACAACTCCTTGTAGAACCGACGTCCTCCACGCTTCTTGCGAATAGCGGAGATGTCGTACAAGCCGGGAGTCGTCCGCTGCCGCTTCGGCTCGGGCCGTTCTTCGCGCTTCACTTGGTCGCTTGATCGCTTCATGGTCAATTGGAAAGTGAGAGCGGGTGCCTCTTCCGAGAGAAGTAAAGTCCGTGATGGAACTTTAAGGGAGGGATGATGTAATGGGCTAAGGCTGCCATTACATGCAAGGTGGCTCTTTGTGTGTGTCGCACACCACCTTGTGGAAGTGCATTGTGGGTGCGAAGATATTGGGTGAAGCACGTAAAAGTGATCCCCACATGCACAGGTGACGTCATCGTCTGACGTCAGAGCAATCTGTGTCTGAGTTGAGTGTTGGTCGCTCGCAATCATTGAGATTCAGCGTGATTACGCACAACAGTACTCTAGACACGTGAATGATGGTTCCTACTTGGGAAACTGCACTGGTGATGAGAGCGACGTGTCTCTGCCACCTAAAGTGAGTGGCTGTAGCCAATCACTTTGCAGGGAACTTTCCACGGGACTTCAAGTTCAAGTTTCTCGAAGATCCCCTGGGTTCAACCTCAGTGTACCCAAGGTTTTATATATCAGATTCATAGGTTTTATTGTGTATGTTTAGGTTTTAGTTATAAAACCTCTAGGATCCCTTGGGGTTCATTTACAAGTAGCGACAGGAACCATAAGCATTTTTAATTCAGTTGCAATTTTACCACCAAGCCCTCAAGTCTTCCTTCCTCCCTCCAAGTCGGGAGACGCTTCCTCTGGCACAAGCGTGTGTGCCTTGTTTTGGGGACTGTTGTGAACAGCGCCCCATTACACATAGCCCACCGGCGATGCGGCACCAATACTCCTCGCAATGAAACCTACAAATGACGATGCGCCATCAGTCAAGCCGTGGGAACAAGCACAACAATCAAATTAGTGCATTCCTTTCAAGTGTGTGCAGAACCAGCGGATCAGATCATCAAAGTCCTGCTGAAGCACTGACAAATGATAAAGCAGAATGCGGTGTCACAATCAAACGCACGTGCGCTCGTGTGACTCGAGCCGTGGTCGAAGCATCGAAGCGTTAAGATCACCAGTGCAAGTGCGCCTGACAAAGCACAGCTAAAATGTATACAACAACGAACGAAGCCACTAACAAAATGGCACATGAAGTAATTACATATGCCAGAAAAACTAGAAAATTACGAAATCCCCAGACACAGCGTGAGAATACTTGTATTACGGCCGGGTATGATAGCTCAGAACCAACCAATTCTCTTCCCGGGAAATCTTAAACTCTAACTTCAATACGTTTGTTATCATCTCAGATGTATGACATTGAAAGGGAAAATATGAGACATCCGAAAGGAGGAAGCACTATCGATGAACAACAGCGTTTCTGAACAAAGAGGACGATTTGCATCTTCACAGAAAATGTACAAAAGAGATTTGATGCGGCGTTCGCTGCGTGAGTGAGGAAGACTAACGAGAGGTTTCTTTCAGCGGGAAATTGCAGCTGTTTGAAGCCTGAGCATCATCCCCTCTCCATTTTGAGCAGGCATTTTATGGCGCTGTAGAAATTCTATAGATCCGAAACTAGTTTGGGCCACGATAATTATCCTTTTCAGACTAACACAAATGAGTGAGTGTGTGTGCGTGTGTGCCATATTGAATACAGTGAATAATGCAATTTCTGCTGCGGGCTTCTGGGGCTACACTTACTCTTCTTGTTGTTGGGTGGAGGCAGCGCCGCCACTGTCTCCTTTTGACTCTTCTGCCGTCGTGGCGTGCTGTCGAGAGGCGACATCACTCGTATCGTAAATACCTACGAGAGATTGTACTGGATTGTGCGCACTCACTGCTATTTGCTTAAAACGCACTGAGCGTGTACCGAGTCAGCACATTCAGAATTTGATGTGTCACGGAAACAAACAAATCGGTACATATGTACTGGTCTATGGAAATTCCTCGGTACAACACAAACGGGTTTCCTAAAATAGAGGCTTTTGATAGTTTGTGTGTGTGTGAGAGCACCAGAAAAAGGGCATCAAACCAACGGCCTTAGCTGCGTTGGTTCCGTGCAGTGCCGTCTCACAAGTCGCGGTTCAACTCAATCCTGGTTGCGTATTTCGCGTGCGTGTCGGTTCCCGCCGTCCAAGTTGACATGGATGCGTCCGACGACGGTCTATGTGCGTCAGAACCATCATTCCGCGCTTATTTAGCCTTAGCCTAAGACTGTCTTTGCTCTTTGCCCCGCCATCATCCAAATGTTTATTGTCACCAGGCTCAAGTGAGTCGCATACTGGCATCAACATGCCATTGCAATAGCTTGACGATCGGGGGGAACCATGAGTACCGTATCCTTTGCCACTCGCAACACGAGTTCCCCGATCTGTAGCTCTTCATTCCAGAATTCAAGTCCAAGCACTCACGTAAAGTCCTCGTTCCCCCTCCCACGATGCCGTCCTACCGATTCATCCAAGTGCACACGCTCTCGAAGGACTTCCGCGCCGCGACCAAGATCGTCGACGTGCCGGAGCTCCCGACCGCGAGTGCTGGTCACGTCGTCGTGCAGAACCACTTCGTCGGCATCAACGCCACCGACGTCAACATCACTGCCGGTGCCTATGGTAGTGTGGCGCCTCCGTTCCCATGTGGTCTTGAAGCCGCTGGGATCATCACTGCCGTCGGCGACGGTGTCACCAACGTGAGCGTCGGGGATGCGGTTGTGTACCAAAAATTTGGTGCGTTTGCCGAATACGCCGAAGTGCCTGCCGACACGTTGATCAAGACCCCAGAGCTCACGGCGGCTGTGCTGCCGCTCACGGTGTGCGGTATCTCGGCGTCGGTTGCACTGGAGCAAGTCGGACAGATGAAGCAGGGCGGGGAGACTGTGCTTGTCACTGCCGCTGCCGGCGGCACCGGCCAATTCGTTGTGCAACTCGCCAAGCTCGCAGGGAACCACGTCATCGGTACGTGCAGCTCCGATGAAAAGGTGGAGTACCTCAAGTCGCTCGGCTGCGACCGTGTGATCAACTACACCAAGGAAGACGTGAACGCTGTGTTGAAGGCCGAGTACCCGAAGGGTGTGGATCTCGTGTTCGAAGCCGTTGGCGGTGACATGTTCAAGGCTGCCGTGGACAACATCGCTGTGTACGGCCGTGTGATCGTCTTCGGGTTCGTCTCGAACTACAAGGAAGCGGACACGCAATCACTTGTGATTCAAGTGAACTCAAATCTTCTCATGAAGTCAGCCTCGGTGCGTGGTTTCGTCTTGAGCAACCACGTGTCTCACGTGCCTGGCCACATCGCCAATTTATTGAGCTTGATCAAGGAAGGCAAGTTGAAGGCTGGCGTGGACCCGACCGAGTTCAAGGGTCTTGAAGCCATCCCGGACGCCATTGACCACATGTACGCCAAGAAGAACATCGGCAAACTTGTTGTCAAGCTTGTGTAATTAGGAAACACGTAATCACTTTGATAACGACATTTTTGCCATCTTCGAGCATTCCCACCTCACCACAAACATCACGCAATAGCTGTCAGCCATGCTGCAAGAACTGCTTATGCTGGTCGCCTTGATGTTGATGCAAGGAAGAAGGGCTCCTGTATCACCAGATCAAACGGATTGCCAACCATCTGCGCATTCTCTGCTTGAAACATCGCCACCGAATGCACAATATGACGGCGGATCGAGCCGCAAACCACGCGGATTTGAACATCTCAACCCAGTACTGGCTTCCGACAGGACGGAGCTCTGCCCAAGAAATTTGCGACCTCCTCGACGGGGACGTGACGCAATGGCTCCGTAACGAAATGGCGGAGCCCTGCTCACTGCAGTGTCCGCCCGCCTTTGCAGCGACTCCAAGAGGATTGCCTCCGGAGTCGAGTTGGCGAGGCGCCAGTGGCACCTTGACGCCTACAATACTCGGGACCGAAATCACCGCTGGTAATGTAACTTCGAGAATGGATGTCGTAATTCGGCAGCCTTAACTTAAATACCTCACCTTGAAACTGAAACAGCAAACATTCGGATGATAGGGGGTGTCAGTCATGCCACCTTTTTCGCTGTATTACTTTATACATGATGAGTTCCAGATTTGTTCGTGGTGAGGGAGAAGGGATTCTACTTAGGTTGTACTCGTGTGGGGCTCGGTATTTGATATTTGCTGTCTTGGTGTTTCGTTTGTATTCAGTGAATCTCGTTGTTGGTGTCTTCATATCCGTTCAACTTGTCTTCTGTGTCATGTGCACGGTTCGAATGGGTTCATCATCGGATTTGTCGGCTGCTTACTCCCTACGGGTCACAACTCCCTATAGGCAGCTGGAAATCGTCCCTGGTCTGCGTCGCGGTTCGTGGTGTCTCCTCGTCCCTTGTTCAACCAATCTCTTTGCTGTCTTCATCATCTTCTTCACCTTCCTCGTCACTTCATCGCCACATTCGCCTCGTTACCAGGCATATTCGATTTCCGTTCGCTGCTGCCGTTGGTGTCATCATCGGATCCGTAGCGTATCGCGAGGGCAGGTCCTCACCCACTCCGCTCCACAGAATCGTCTCTAATCTGCGTGGCACCGCGTCACGTCCGTCGGAAAGAAAAGTCATCTTCATAAATTGAGCGGGTGAGATTGTTGCTGTCGTTGTCTCATTTTTCTGGATTTTCAGGATAGGGGAGATCATGTGCGGGCAGTAGCGCAGGCGCCAGCTACTGCAGTGGGTTTTCCAATACTCGCGTGGAGGAATAGAGATGACTCTATTGATTCGTTTATGCGTGGCTGAGGAGTGGCGGCACCCCTCAATCCATGAGCATCTCTTCATTTCCAGACTTTACCTTTTCTTTCCCGTCTCCAGCAGCAATCGATGTCTCTCGCTTCAAACCTCGAATATGATTTGTGAGCTCTGTTGCCAGATCGACCGACATCGTCGCTTTGAATTGGCGATACAGGTGTCGCAGCCCCGATCGGTGGTTATTGGAAGTTGAGTACGATAATGTTGCGTTACTGGGTCGCTCGTTTGTTTGTCGGTAGCCGGATCCAGATGCGACGACAGTCGAGTGTGCTTTATTTGAGAGCGATACGACCCACGTCAAAAAATCAACGGCAGTGATGGCTGCAAACAAAGAAAAATGAATGGATCAGTATCCATCATTCTTCCATATGATCATAGACAGTCATCAGCTCTGTGCGATTTGAAGCAGAGGATTGACCATTGTCAGGCAAACTAACAAGACAAGCACAGTGGGGCAGCCATCCATCAAACGTGAGCTAATTGGCAACGCTGAGCGAATCTGTAGTCATCAGAAAGATGAAGCTGTACTGCGCCATGGTTGGCGTAAGTGGACGTGCTTGTTGTGTTCAAGTCGAGGAGAGTGACACGGTGGCTGACTCAGAGACGGTTATTAAGGAGAAGAAGGAGAACGACTTGAAGGCAGTTGGTGCCGACAGACTGCGCCTCTATCTCTCCAAGAGAGGCAGCAAGTGGATGGCGGAGAGAGGGGTTGGAGATCTCGTTGAGGCTGCAGATCGTGAGCACCCGAAGCAGACACGGGCGACACTTCGGAGCGTTGGCTTGTCGAGTAACCAAGTAGAGGAGGAAGTGAATGAAGCTGAAGCAGCGATGCAAGGCTGCTTGGTGTATTTGGTGGTGGACGAGGCGCAAGTGCTCTACCAAGAACGAACGTCCTCTTCGAGACACAAATCTACTGCGTTTTGGGAGCTGGTCAAACTTGTTCGGAACAGCGCGGCTTCGGAATGAGAATCTTGATGTTCGCAGTGCGTGATCCTGACCTTCAGTACGCTACTCCAGTCGAGTTCCCACCACCAATGGTGCTGAGCGTTGGGCGTCTAAACTTCAGCCCTGCTAAAGCCCGAGAGTACGTCAGCAAGTTGTTCGACGGCATTGCGTGCGTTCAAGACGGTACCACGCGTGAGGGTTCGTCTGCGATGGAGACCTTCTGTGTCGATCTGGCGTGGTTGACCAGTCGACACGTTGGTCTTTGCGCGACTGCTGTCAGTGCACTAAATGAAGTCTATTTATCTCGTGTGAGGAGCGCTTGTGTGCATCCGTCGGCTGGCGAGTGGATCGGTATGTTGCAGCACGGGTCACTGTATCGAGACTAGAGCAGCGCACTGTTCAATTCCTAGTATCACCCCGTGCTGTGGCGGTGTTGAGTACGCTCGAGTCTCAGGAACTTAATGAGCTGGAACATCTTGGTGGGTTCGACGCTGACATTGTCGAGCGATGCGTTCGGAGAGGCATTCTGGTTCAAAATGGACATCATATCGAGTTTTCGTCGCCAGTGATCAGGCGGTTCTTCGTCAAGATGAACGTCGGCCATATCGTTCGAGCACTTGACGTCCCCGAAACCCTTCCGGATTTGATCGCTCGAATCCTGCAAGCTGTCGACTACGATGGCATCCGCCAGACGCTTGGTAGAAGGGTGTCCAGCGATATTTATGTGGAGAAAGCGTGGCAAATGTCGCTTTACAAGTCCGCGTATCGCGCCTCACCAAGCAGTTTTGTGACGTCGGTAGACGTTGGCGCGTTGTTTGGATCAAGTGGGTTCATCGATTCACGATTCGTGACGACGGGGATACTTGTTGGGGCATCAAGTTGTTGCGTGCAGCCGGCAATTTGAATGAATACATCGAGCGATTTGCGACTGGCGGTTGCTGTTCCTGGCTTGGACTGAGCGACTTCTGTCTGGTTGAGTTCCGATGCGTTGCTTCGGTTCACGACAACGCCATGAAGGATAAGATCGCAGCAGGTATGCACGAGAAGCTCTTTGCCTCGTGCTATGACGCAGGACTGGCGAACGTGGCTGTGTCCAATGCGCAGGTGGGAGTTGTTTTCAGTGCATAATCTTCTCGACATCCACTGAACCACGTTTCTCTCGTTATTGAAATATACTGCTCTACGTTTTCCGCCATTTGGTTGATCTACGCCTGTTGTGGTTCATTGTGACCTATGTGAATGCCAACCTTGCTGTATGTAAATCAAGTAAACACGTGTGTGATGTGTATGCATTCACAGGACGCACGCAGGACGCAAAAGACAACCGTACACAAATGCTTCTTTTGCCGGCCATCTTCTTGTCTCGTAGTGAAATGACTGGTGATGGAGTAATGGCATCAAGTGTATCTAGGAATGAATATATGTATACAGTTTACCAAAATGGAGGCGCGAGCCTCCACTTTATCTAATCCTAAAGCATTACTATCGTATATGATCGTCTCGCTGTGTCTGTGGTCAACGCACCACGATCGGTCTTCGTTCTATGTATGCTGTGGTTGCCCTCCTCCCTTATGAAAGATACTTGATGCCCCTGCTTTTCTTAAATAAAGTCGGCTTCTTCTTCGTCATCCTTGCTCTTTCCACGGCCGCCATTACTCGCTGCTGTTGGCGACGTCGTCGTGCTGGACTTGCGGTAGATCGCATTCGAGATGCCGCTGTCGCTGACCTGCTTGCCTCCTTTCCCTAACACGCTGCTGGCCGAGGACGAGGACATGGTGGTTGCCGACGGCGAAAAAGATGAAACCGACTTGGACGATGGCACCACTTTCGCAGTGCTGCCGCCATTCGTGAAGTGCTCTTCACGTTCGTCGTTGTGCGCCAATTTGAGCTGAATCTCCTCTTCATCAGAGTTGTCTGCGTTCCAGGCCGAACTTGGCGTCAGCGACTACAACATGGACACAGAAACACAAACAATATCAGCCTCAGATACGCACCACACTCAATATGCATCACCAGTGACGTACCAGCTCCACGTAGCGTCCTGTTTCGCTGCCGCCGTCTTCCGTACGGGTCTTGAGTAGCACGATAATCCCCAAGATCGTCACGGTGCCGCCGACCGTGAACATAAACATCTGCGTCCGCGTCATGTTGACGTACTCTTCAAAGTACATGATGCCGCCGAGCACACTGGTCAGGATCCAGAAACTCTGGTACACTGGCACGACCACGAGCGCATCGAAGCGCGCGAGCCCTCCATTCAGGAAATGTATCTGGCAGCCGAGACACATGCCCATGCCGCAGATGATGAGGTACGACGCCAGCTGCGTGAACATGTAAGCCCCGGCTTGGCCCCAGATCGCGCTTTTCAGCAGCTCCACAGTCGATTTCGCGAGCAGCACGGACTGGCCACCAAACGTGCCGGCGATGCCACCGTAGCAGATGATGTGGTACAGTCCACCTTCGTAATTGTGTGTGCGCTCAATGTACCGGCTGAAGTAGAAGAGTCCGCCGATGAACAGCACGACCAGGAAGATGTACGCGTACATGACTGGCTGCTGGTACAAGTGGATGAGATCTTCGAGCTCGTACGACGGCGTGCTGTGCCCTGCGAAGATCACGGTCAGCGTCACGCCAAAGAAGATGATCACGGTTGCGATGATGTTCTGCTTGGTCACTTTCTCCTTGTGGAAAACGGGTGCGATGAACATGTTCCACACGAGCGAAAGTGCCGCGAGCGGCGCCAGCAGCGTCTGCGGGGCCATTCCGAACGCGACAAAGTCCAGAAGCGAGCCAAGGCATACGAGCGCAAAGCCCAGCACCCAGAGCGGCTGCTTGAATGTCCCTTGTTTCGTCTCGGCCGTCTCGTTGCGCGTCATCGAGAGCTTCTGCAGGTTGATGCCGATCGAGTTGAGGATGGAGAACACCAGCGAGATCGTGAACCCTGCAACCCACATGCCAACGGCAGGACCGTTGTAGTCCATCTTGAAGCACTTGCTCTTGCTCTCGATCTCCGTTGGGGGGAACTGCGTGCAGATGTGCTCGAGGCCGGGGCATTTCTTCTTCGCGTTGTCGCGGCACGAGTTCTGGCACAGCAGCGTGTAGTCGCGTCCGATCTCGCACACTGGCAAGTGAATCGCGCACTCCAGGCGCTTGAGGAACGCGCCGCAGGAGCTGCTCGTATTGAACAGATCTAAATCGTAGATCGTCTTGTTGAGCTCGACCTCGCTCTTGCCCTCGTACTGCGGCAGCTTGGCCAGTTGCATCGTCGTCGCGTTCGTCCATGTGTTGAACGCCGTCTGCGCCGCGGCATCGAGCTCCTCGTACGTGGACTCCGAGGGACACACCGCGAACGACACGTGGGAGCAGAAGTCGAGGCCCGACGGCGTGCCGCACGTGCTCGAGCACTCGAGTGCCTGGGTACGAAGAGCGAGCAGCCACATGGCGGCTGCAGCCTCCAGAAGGACACCGCCGCAGCGGCGATGAGGGCGACGACGACTCCACATCTCTCTGTTTCTTGTTGCTTTCTTCTTGGCGTTGCGGCGAATACCCACTGTGAGCGCAGTGCGCAGCGACCGAAACCGCGTGCTTCCTTCCTGCTGATGCGACGCTGTTGTGGGCTTTGGGTGCAAGCGCCAAGAATAGAAAGAATCCAACGCGCCCTCTTCAAACCGATATTTGTAGTCTCATCTGCCTCTGTGAGATATCATATTATGCAGGTGATTCATATAGTAATTATAAAGGATTGATACACTTGGATCCAGAGCATAAATGCATTTATAGAGAGAGAGGTAAGACGGTGCAGGTCTATAAAGAGAGATGGAAACGACTTGTGCGGAGACTGAACAGCCGTCGTCTATAAAAAGGGCACCACGCGGTGCTGCTGCTGTCTGGTCTTTTTTGAGCTGGTTTGTCTATTATAAGAGCATTGTTTCGAAGGGATCGACCGAATAAATACACATTAGGGAGAGAGAGTGAAGTGAGCCGCTTCGTTTGCCACTTGCGCGCTGCTGGACACGTGCGATACGACAGCCGAGTGTAATCTTGAGCGGACAGGTGCTTGTGGTGGCCATACTGTACGGCAACAGAAGCCATTTGGCACATGTCTCAGATGAGCTCATGCTCTTTTATCCGGATTGAAGATACGACTCATCAAAATGCAAAGTATTGTTTCAAGATATTGACACGGGTTGTGTAATATGCTATTTGAGAGGCTTGATAAACTGTTGTATGCAGTTCAAGAGGCACCTTGCCTTGCCAAAATCGACAGTCGTCTCCGATCACTTTGGTCGATGCGATGGGGAACAACGCGTCGTCGAGCCACCGCGGTGGTGCTGCTGCCGAGTGGAAGG
Source organism: Globisporangium splendens (assembly GCA_006386115.1). Lineage (NCBI taxonomy): Eukaryota > Oomycota > Peronosporomycetes > Pythiales > Pythiaceae > Globisporangium > Globisporangium splendens. Next base: position 672,339 of record VFIW01000016.1, on the reverse strand, counting down.
GGCCCTTTAGCGATCCGGTACGTTTGCGCACGGCGCCTTACTCTCTATTGTAGGCTCAACGTGTGTATTTTCTACTCTCTGCTCCATTGTTCAACGGTGCGCAGGAGTACGAGTGTCTCGTGGTCAAGTACAAAGATGTCACGACGGGTGCAACCACGGTCTCGGACGTCCATGTGCGGCTACAGGTACGCTGGGTCGCTGGTGCATATAAGTTGCGGGTGTGTGGGCGTGTGCACTGCATTTCTGAGTGCGTGCGCTCGCTTTATTTCTCTTCTTTATGTGTAGAAATTACTGCAACTTCCATCGAGTGAGTCGATTCCAGAGCAGTACCAAGTGCGCATAAATGCACTCGGAACTGCATTCTACGAATTGTGCCTATTGTCCTGTGAAGCCGATGGACGAACGGCTGCGTCCAACAAGGTGCTGCTGATTGACTTTGTGCAAGCAGGTACGCTTTTAGCAGTGTCATGCTGCTATTATTCGACATAATTATGCTGCCAATCTGATTGTGTACTATTGTCTTTAGTTGCCGCGTGCGTGCGATCGTCCTCGCAGTCCATTGCCCGAGCGCTTTTCCGTCTATTCGCGGCGACGCACCGCTCGACGATCTCGGAAGACGAGCTCACGCAGCTCTTCCACGCGCTGCTGATCATGGCCGACGACAAGATCGCTGTCGAAGACCCGCACAAGGCACTCCGCATGGCGCAGAAACTCACGCATGCCGTACTCCCATCACCCGCCGGATCCACACCCCAGCAGACGTCTAATGACGAGTTTGTGCGCTGGTTGAGCGGTCAATTCCCGCTGTTTTACTCGGTGTTTGTCTCGTGGATGGCCACGAAATGCCTGGACGCACTCGCGCGACCGTCGTACCACGCGCCACGACTGTCTCACAAGTCAGATATCCTTTCACGGTAAGCTCAAAGCCAACAAGGATGTGCTGTAACGACATGGGTATGGCTAATATCGTGTATTGTATGGGCAGGGCACATTTCGTGTGTTTGTCGGCAGTTGCAAATCCGATCCAGAAACCACTCTATCGTCTGTACACAAGCGCTCAAGATGGACTGAGTTTCAATCGGCTCTGCTTTCATTTGCTGGGGTACACGGGACCGACGCTCGTGGTCATCCAAAACACAGAAGGAGGTACGATGCTTTGTAATCCCTTATCTAATGACACACATCACCATGCTAAATGTCTTACACGCATGTGCAGCGGTCTTTGGGATGTTTTGCGACTCGGGATGGAAAGAGTCGAGCCGCATGTACGGCGGCAATGGGTGCTTTCTGTTTCGACTTGAGCCACAGATCAACATCTACCGCGTGAGTGGGGTGAGCAACGACAATTTCATGTACCTAAACTCCAAGGGGTACTCGCTGCCTCGTGGCATCGGCATGGGCGGCAACACGAACAAATTTCGACTGTTCGTGAGCGAAGACTTTGACGAGAGCAGTTATACGACGACCCAGTGCATGTCGTTCGAGTCTGGGAAGCTCTCAAGCCGCGAGCATTTCACCATCGACGCGATGGAAGTCTGGGGTTGTGGCGATGAGGAGGATCTGCTGAACCAGAAAGCCTCGCGCAAGGAGACCGCCGAGATGATCAACCGCGCGCGAAAGGTGGACAAGGCGCAGTTTGTTGGCAGCGACTTTGACAAGGAAATGTTCTTCGGCAAGACGTTTGGCCACGGAACCAACCAAGCGCGCGTGGCCGACGACGAGAGTTAAAATCGCGTTTCTGTATTACGTAGTAAGTCTCAATTCCTCTAGGTGGTGTGCTTGGATCTCATCCAAGTCAAAACTTTCCTCGATTTTCTCGCCTTTTTCTTCCACGTTTTTGAACATGTCGTAAGAGAAAGAAAACAAAAGAGCCCGACACAACTTCCTTCGCCACAACTTTTCGGATGATCCCTTCTGTCGTACTATACATCGCAATGGACAGTAGCATGTTACCACTTATCGACTCAACCGGACTCGTGCCTCGCCTTCTTCGAGCACGTCCGCATCACCGACAATGCCATCCGCCTCAACTTCCCCTTCAAGTTCCATGTCGTCAAACTCTTCATCGTCTTCCTCGTCGTCGTCTTCATCGTCATCTTCATCGTCCTCTTCGTTGTCATCCGAAATAACCGACTGGTCATAATGACGACGTCGTGCTCCGTGCAGCACGTTGCAGTTCTCTTCGTCTTCATACTCGCCTCGATACGTGCTGCAGACCCGCAGCTTGCCCTGCTTGGTGCCATAGAGAAACCCACCGCCGCAGATCGGACTAAACAGCGCAATGTTGACATCGTCGAGCTCGCTCTCCACATGAGAAAGCAGCTTCATGTCGTCCCAACGATAGATTCGGGTGACACGGTGAATGGGGAACTCCGATTCTCTACAATAGCAAACACAAACTGAATTAGCATCATGACGATTTCGACGCATAAATGGCGTTCGCCCAAGCAACTCACCTCTGAATGCGATCTCGAACGCCGTAACCCAGCAACACATACGCCGACGTGGGCGATATTTTCACCGACGTCACTCCGCCTGCTGCTGTTTCTGCCAAGTGGCACGTCTGGATGACTCGACCAAGCTGCTGTGGTTCCAGCGAGATCAATGCGAGCCACGTAGACTGAATCTCCGACGCTAACCGACCGCGCTGGCTGCGCTGATTTCTTGTAAATCGTGTTCGACTAAGCGCGATATTGGGGCGAATCTGAGTGTAGCGCTGCTGTTGATACGCAGCAGATGAATTCAACGCAGTTCCGCGTGCAGACCCGAGAGGTTGGTGGTTGTGATGCAGTCCATTTGTGACCTGCAATCGAGGTCGAACTCTTCGGATTTGTTGGTTCATGTACTGATCCATACTCAGTGACAGGTCAGACGCGGCTGACTGCAGTGCGGCTAGTATGTTTGGCGGCTGCAGCATGATGCTCGGCATGGGAAGGAGCCGAGACTGCTGGAAACCCGCCAACGAGGCGGCGTTCACACCACTACTGATAGCAGAAGCAACAACCGATGCAGCTAGACTGCTACTACTAGTAGTAGTAGCACTTTCAGTCGACTGGACCGCAGGCATCGACGTGTCGTTCGCGTCGTCACTGGGGATCACTTCCTCCGCGACCTGTTCCTGTGGGGCCGTGGCGAGAATCTGCTCTAAATCGTTGTTCGCTTCCATCTCGGCTTCCATTTCCACTTCTTTCTCTGCTTGCCGCAGCGAAAAGTCTGCACAGATCGACAGGTACCGCCCGCATCGCGAAATGTCAAACCCGCCGTCGTTGTAGATCAGCGCGTGCGAGAGCACGACTTGGCTGTTGGACATCGCTTTATCCGACAAGAGCAGTTCTGGAGCAAGCGACCAGGACGGATCAAAATCCCACATCGTCAATGTCACGGTCAAGTCCGACGGAGGAGCCTGGCCCTGTGGACGCTAAACGTCAGAACAACTGCGTTTTAGTAGGAGGAAGTGATACAACGTGCGGTCGCAGTAAGATAGCCACTTACTAGATATCGCTCGTTTGCTTCGCCGACCATGATCTTTGTCGGATCAGGGAGAAATGTCACGGACCTCAGCGTCTGATAGCTAAACATGGCAATCCGCGGCGACGTGTGCTGCCGGGAAATCGCAACAAAACGGAGCATTAGAACGGAAACCTCCAAAGCAAAGCTGTCGAGAGCGTTGAGTACCTGATAGTCCCACGTGTAGACACACGTTCCGCTCGCAATCGCTAAAATATCGCCAGATGGGTGAAAAGAGATCGAAATGATGGCATGACGCAACGTCGAGACGTACAAGCATCGTCCCGTCTCGATATCCCAGAACCTGCATTTGGTCATTGCAATAACCAGTCATTCATCAATCAATCGAAGATCACAAGCTCATGGTCTTATGTGCACTGCGTACCGGACTTGAAAACCAAGGCAACCCGACGCAACGTATCGCGGATCTGTTGGGTGGAACTTTACACTCCACGGTGTTCGCGGGTGGCCCACGAGTGTCTGCATCATGGTCCAAGAATCGGCGCATAAAGTTGATCAGCTTGAGCTTGATCAACTAGATAATGAGGGAGGATGCACGCAACTGACCTGAAGTATTCTTCCTGTCTCAAAGCAAATGATCTTCACTGTGTGATCTCCATGCGTCGATGCAAACGTTTTCCTGTAAGGTAAGTAGTCAGACATCCACAAGCAAATGCATGTCAGCACATCACAAAGACAGCAAAGCCCGCATATTTGCAATCGACACTTACCCATCAGGACTAATCGCAATCGAAATCGTCGACTTGGTTGTCGGCGGTAACTCAAAATATCGACTTTGATGCTGAGGAACGCAATGCCATCACTTCCGTCAGCTCTCTGTGTTTCCCACTCCCACATGGCGTCCACGTCTTTCCTACGCACCTTTGCCGCACTCTCGCGCTCGGCCCAAAAGTTCTCGCCGCGGTCTTCGCCCAGCATGTGCACGGATCGGCGCGCGCCTGCGCCCGACTCGCGCTTGAGCAGAATGGACGCGATGTTCTTCTGGCGGTGCGCGCGCCGGAAGGAGTTGGGCACCCCCGGCGGATTCAGGTCCGCGACCGCGCGCTGCCATACTTTCTTATCCATCGTCTGTGTAGGACACTCTCTCTATCTAGCGCCTGCTACGTCCAGGTCTGTACCAGGGAGAACGAAGCTTTTCCTCTTTACAGGACAAATCAGGGAGATCGCGCCAACATGGAAAGAGAAGGGAGGGGGGAAGCACAACAAGAGAAGGTTAGTATAAGCATCGAGTAAGGGGAGGGGTGTCGTGTACACACACAGGGGGAGACTCGTACTACAGTATAATACGCCGTCTACGTGTCGTGTCGGTCGAATGAATGCGCGCGCGCGCGCGTCCGGCCCCCGCTCGCTCGCTTGTGCTAAGCCAGGTGTCCGATACAAACAAACAAAAAAAAAAAGCAAAACAATTCTCCCACACACCCGCGAAAAGGTCACAAAAGGGCAAAAGTAGCTATTGCCACCGTTTGCTCTCGTCGCACTCAGCTGGGGTCACAATGGGTACCGCGAACGCTATAGCTGTTTCGTCAACGGTACTCCTCAACGAAAAGCTTCATTGTGTCGGATACGGTACGGATACGAAGGTTGCGCGAAGGTATGCGTTTCTTTTTGCGTTATGTGTGTTGGGTGAGGGAACACGTTGAAGTGCTGCGTGCCTGATGCTTGCGACGTCGTGTCTGAAAAATACGTCGGTCCGCTTAAGTCGACGCATTTCTTTCCGCTGCAGAGTCTGTTCTCACCTGGTATTTTATTCTTGTCAGCTGTATTTTTCACCGCATTGGTGACTCAACGGCTTCTCGCACACTTGGGCGCGTCCTCATGGATATGTGCATGCATCCTATATGTGGCAGTGTGGCATCTCCACGCTTGACGCTTGTAGCTATCTTCATCACCAAGATTCGTTCGCCCCCTCCATTTGAATAAACGTGCTTCTCATCAATTTTTGGTTCGAGAAAGAGAGTGCGCACTCCATTCCATTCGCTCGTCCCATCCCTCTCAGTTGTGTGTGAGTGTGGGTTTTCTAGATTGCGGAGCGTTGGTGCGACATCCGCCCACAACGCCGCCACATCAGGTACAAAGCCATTCCGCATTCCCCCACGCACGCGCGTCCCAGGTCACTACGCGCCTTCATATTTTACTCCCCAAAGACCGACGAAGAAGAAGCCATTGTAAGAGACCGCCAGCAGCGTCCATGACTGCTTGACTTTGCTGCGAAGGTCAGTGACAAGACATGACGCGACTGGGAGCACGACAAGAGAACGTGATCTTGACAGCGAACGGCGGCGCGTGGCGACAGCATCAGTGATAGACAGAACAAGCAAGAGGAAGGGAAAGAGCGAGAGCAGGGGATAAAGACAAAGACACACACAAGGAGACGTAAACAAGAAGAAGAAGAACTTACGAAAGAAGAGCGCACACTTGGAAGAAGGAAGAAAAGAAGCAGCATGGGTGCGGCGAATAGCGTACGGAAGCTCACGATCGACAGTATCGCGCTGCTCGAGCAGCTGGAGCCGAACGCGGATGAGATCCAGAAGAAGCGCCAAGTGCGCGAGTACGTGCAGCATGCGCTCGTGCAGGAGTGGCCGTTGTGCCGCGTGCTACCGTTTGGATCGTCGGAGAGGTGAGTCGAAATTACATTAGTGTGGACGTTGCGAATGTTGAACTGATATCTGATTCCGTTGGGTTTATCGTGGTCGTAGCGGCATTGGCTTTGGTGGGAGCGACGTGGATCTCGGGATCTATTTTGAAGACGTGGACTGCCAGGCGCATTTCTCGATGGAAGAGCGGATTCAGATCCTCTCCACGGCCTGTGAACGGCTCCAAGATGCGTTTGAGATCAAAGAATTCATCCACAACGCGCGTGTCCCCGTGTTGAAGCTGTGGGACCCTAAGCGACAGGTTTGTGCAATGCCAAACTGCGATTTGTAAGGTCCAAATACCAATCTAACCATTCTCGGATGTGTGTGTAGGTCGCATGCGACTTGTGCGTGGGTGGCGTGAATGCGCTTTTAAACACAGCGCTGATCAAATACTACGGGCAAGTCGACCCGCGGGTTCGACCATTAATGTTTGCTGTGAAGTACTGGGCAAAACAGCGCGGCATCAACGATTCGGTGAATGGAACGCTGAGCTCTTATGGTAAGGCATTTATCAAATGTACCTGCCTTTTTGTTTTATTCCAGGTGCTCACGATGGGTTTATGCGTAGGCTTTTCGCTTCTCTTGATCTTCTATCTTCAATCGCGTCACTCGCCGATCTTGCTGCAGTCTGTCCACTCGATATTCCAGAGTCTGCAGCTTGAAAACGAGATTTCTACGTTGATACAGCGTCTGAATACGCTCCCATGTGACGAGATGCATTCCACGTTCGGGACGTCAGAGCAGGACTCAGTAGGCGCGCTGCTGACTGGCTTTTTCCAGTTTTACGCGTCCCAGTTCAACATTGAAGACGAAGTCGTGAGCATTCGCACAGGAGCGCCGCTGTCCAAGACAACAAAATGGAGCCACTCGGTTCCGTGGCGCATCAGCATTGAAGATCCGTTTGAGCTGACGCATGACGTCGGTCGCGTGATCTTTAACCGTAAGGGCCAAGACATTCTGAACTTCGAGTTCCAGCGCGCGTTTGAGATGGTTTGTCAAGGGCATCGCCTGGACACGATTTGCGCAGCGGATGTGACGTCATGGAACATCTCGGCCAGCTGCTACATTTGCGAAGGCAACGACCACAAAGCGAGAGAGTGTATGATGGCGCATCGGCGTGTGGAGAGCACGAAGGGAGAAGCCGCGTCGTTCATGTCCGATTGCTGGTACTGCGGCGAACTGGGTCACTTCAAAGCAGCGTGCCCAATGCTCTGCTTCCGTGACATCCCGCTGCTTCCCGAAGTGAAAGCCACTGCGCGCGTGGACAGCGTGCCATTTACCGCCAGCCACCGCCCTTACTTTTCGACTCACGGGTTGTTTCTACCACCAAGTGCGGCCTCTCAACCGATCAATATTGCGCAGCGGAGCTCTTTCCAGAAAGATGGCACGACCACTCCGACGCGCTCGTCAAAGAAGAAGAAGAGATCGCGGATCGGATCGCCAGTGCTGTCGCCATCGGTGTCACCGGCGCCGCTTGTGTCGCCACTGCTGCTACCAGAAAAACGGCCCAAACGCCGGTACCAGCAGCAACAACAGCAACACTTCGCGCTGGTTCCTGCGACGCGCATGTGCGGCGGCGGCAAGAGATGGAGCGCCACGAAACCTGCCAAGCTCAATGTGGTGTGCATCACCTAACTGTTTTTGATATTTAATGCACTCTGATATGTTGTACTTTGCAGTGCAGCGCACCGTGTTGTTTAATTTCATATTTTATAGACTCTGTTATTTTGTGTACTTGGTACAGTGTACCGCGTTTTCTTTTGCTGTTGGTGGTTGGTTGGTAGCGGCAATTCTCATAGTGAAAGGTTACGTTTGTGCTCAAAGCGCAAAGCAGCAAGATGTCGGTCCGAAGAAACGTGCGCCTCCGCCGTGAATATTTATACCGCAAGGGCCTCGAGGGCAAGGAGCGAGCGCTCTACGAGCACAAGCAGCAGCTGAAGGAGTCCATCCGAAGTGCGTGCTTTCTCTGGCGGCATAAACTGCACAATACCCATGCAATGTGCAGCAAACAGGGACTGATTGTGTGTTTGTGCATTGCTTTTGCTGTGATGTCTAGGCGGTAAATCCATCCCGACGGAGCTTCGTGGCCAGGAGAAGAGCTTGCGCCATGAAATGGAATACGACGACGTCGTGCATGAGAAGCCGCTCAACCACATCGATGACGAATACAAGAACGCGGGCATGTTTGACCCCAAGATCGCGATCACGACGTCGCGCGACCCGAGTTCGCGGCTAAAGCAGTTTGCACAGGAGATCCGCCTGATCTTCCCCAATGCGATTCGACTAAATCGTGGTGCACACACCGTTGGCGATGTACGTTGCCTGCGTGTTTGTAGCCCACTTTGAGCAGCTACTGATCTCATTGTTATTTGATACTTTGCTCGTATTGTAGCTTGTGGAGAGCGCACGGTCGCATGACTACACGGATCTGGTGATCGTCACGGAAACGCGTGGTGAACCAGGTATGCAGAATCAAATGCATTACGCTACAGATCGGTCTGAGTCCCAATTCATCTAATCATTTTTCCACATGTAGATGGGTTGGTGGTGTCGCACTTGCCGTATGGCCCGACAGCGTACTTCTCGCTGAGCAACACGGTGCTGCGTCACGACATTGAGGACCGTGCGACGATCTCCGAGGCGTACCCGCACATCATCCTGAACCAGTTCGAGACGGCGCTCGGCAAGCGCGTGTCCAACATCCTGAAGCACCTCTTCCCCGTGCCGAAGTCCGACTCGAAGCGCGTGATCACGTTCTCGAACGACAACGATTTCATCTCGTTCCGCCACCATGTGTTCAAGAAGACGGGGCGAGAGGTGGAGCTCCAGGAGTGCGGGCCGCGCTTCGAGCTACAGCTCTACCAGGTGAAGCTGGGCACATGCGACCAGAAGGAAGCCGAGAACGAGTGGGTCTTGCGGCCGTACATGAACTCAGCCAAGAAGCGCCGCGTGCTCTAAGCGCAGAGAGTGGTATTTGCGCAGAAATCCCCAGACAGACGCAGACACATACAAATGCACATGACGGCATGTCCATCCTACGCATGTGGATCGCTGCACGAGATGGTCTGTGTACTCACTTGGTGCTTGGGCTGCGCGTTTTGTAGGCTCCTTCTATCCCATTCCCTACGTTACTACCTATAGAGATAACTGCTCCTTTTTTTCGTTTTTACATTTGCACGCATCCATATATCTTGCCCTGTTGCTTGTTGCAGCTCCATCATGCGCCAAGGTTGCCAACATGCTCGTGCCGATTAATTGTCCGAGTCAATTCAGTTCCGACCAATACTTTCTGCTAACGCTATCCTATAAATGCATACTTGCCGTTTTTCTCTGCTACAATAACGCATTTTAACATGAAAACATATCTGCAAATACATATTCTGTATATTTGTCGTGCATCAGCACTGAACGCTATCGTAAGGTACGCTTCCGACGCTGACTGTTTCCTTCTGCACACAGACCAGCTGTTTCCTTGCTGCCCAATGCTGCCCAGTTCGCGCGACGACGGCACAAGAGAGCGCCATTCTCCCAAGCGCAGAAACTCCGCTTATAAGAAGCTTGCTCCCGATCCAAGCCACCGGCGATAAACAGCAGCAGCAACTATGGGTATGCGACGCTCGCTCTTCCTGCTCGCGCTCGCGCTCGTGAGCTGCTTGGCCGCTTCGTCCCTAGCGCAGGATGCCGACACGCCTCCCCGGCCGTCGGCCACGAGCGCGGCCGCGGGCTCCCCCTGCACGTCATCTGGCGGCGCGGCGATCTACCTCAGCAACCACGGCTTCTGCTACTTGGTCGGCCGCCGCATGCGTCGCGGCAGCATCTTCGCGCAGTGCAAGGACGGCGTGCTCACGTGCTTCGCAGACGAAGGCATCCCAGACAAGTCGAACAAGGAGGTGGACTGCGTGGCGCCGGAACCCGGCAACTGCAAGTCGTCGGCGACGCCAGCGGCGACGAATGCGACGACAAGCAGCGCGGCGGAATCACGCAGCTCCAACCTGGACGGACTCAACCCCAGCGCTGTCGTCGCGGGGAATCTCGACGTCCCAGGGCTCGACGAATAAGCGTCAAGTCGAGCGAAATGCGTGTGCATGTGGTGCTTTTCGTGTCACTGCAATACAAACTACTCTTGCTGTGTGTCATGACCACGTTTTCCTTTTTCCTTTGGTTTATTTCAGAGCACGACAAAGTCTGATGTTGTGCTTGTCTAACAATCCAAAACTTATCCGCTACCAGCACTCAAAGTCTCTTTAAAAACACACAACGACAGAGCAGCGAGCTGCCTGCCCACCCACACATCTCGCGCTTGATCTACAGAGACACGTTGATCTCCGCCTGCAAGAACGAGTCACCAGGGATACGCGCGAGGATCTTGCTGAACGGGTCCACGGGCGCCGCGTACATCTCGAACGTCACGGGTGCGCTCGTGATCTTGCTCAGATCCAGGCGGAAGAACGTCCAGCAGCCCACTTCGATCTCGTCCGTCACCAAGTTGCGGTGGCGCAACTCCATCACAGCCACACAACCTACGCAAACACAAAGCAGAACGTCAGCGACCATTAGTTCTTCACATCATCAGCCAAAGTCAGCTACAAAGCGAAACGTACCATCCTTGAGATGCTCGAGAGGCGTCTGGATGTTCCACGTGTTGCCAAACCACCAGTAGTTGCCTCCGGCCTGGATCAGCGACTTTGGCGTGTGCTGCGCAGCCTCGACGACCGCGCTCTTCACGTCCAAAACGTACAAATTGAAGTGCGGGGTCTCCATGATCGGCCCCGTCGCGACCGCGACCGCACCGAGGAACACCGACACGTACGTACTGTCGTGCAGCCGCGCTGGGGACTTGAGCAGCGGTGCTGTTGTGTCTTCGGCTTCAGCATGCGTCACCGGGTCCAAAATCTCCTTCATGTCATCCTCTGACGTGATGTCAATCGGCGTCAGCCCCTTGAGGTTCTGAATGCTCGAGTCCGCGCCACGTTTCATCAACGTCTCCACGAGATCGAACCGATTCAGCATCACGGCGTAGTGGAGCGCAGTGTCGCCGTTGACGTCCACAGCATTCACATCGGCGCCATTTTCGATCAGCCACACACTAACCTTCGCAGCCTCAAAGCCCTCATCGTCGTCGTTCTGAACGGCGACGTGAAGCGGCGTGAAGCCGAGCTTGTTCTTCATGTTGACGTACTCGCGACGCAGCGAAGTGTCGATGCAGATCATGTTCTGGAACGGTGGGCTCGACGTGGCGATGCGCACGCCACGCACCTTGCGGATCGCAGCCATCCATTCGTGCACTTCTTCTTCCGTGTCAGCGACCATCGAGATGATGCCTTCCGGGTTCTTGGAGCTTTTCAGACGAGGCGAATGGATCTCGAAGCAGTTGTCCACATGGGAGATACGCTTGATCGTGGCATCACAGAGCTCCATGATCTTCAACGGGATCCGCTCCTTTGGCGCCTTGTAGTACGACAAACACACTTCATCAACCATCACGTAGCGCTTGTTGGCCCATCGGTTGCCGCTCGCCTTGCGCAAGAAACCCTCCTTGTACACGGGAATCTGCACCGTCGTTGGCAAGACGGGAGGAAGCGCGTTCGATAATCCGCGTCCCATGCGGGGAGTTGACGACACGAGAGTGCGTCGACCGGGACGCTTGATCGCGCCGCCAGGCTCACCAGGAGCTACTCCTGGCTTCATTGAGAACGACGAGCCGGCACTCGACATGCCTCGGAAACGAGTTTCTGGCGTCGGAGCTTCGTTGAACGACATCTTGGAAGGCGACTTCGTGGTTGGGGAGCGGATCGACGCCGTGCTGACGCTCGAGATCGAGCGGAGCTTGTCCATCGGTTCATCCGCAGTACTACTGGCGCTGCTTGCGCTTCGCTCGCGGGAACCACTAAATTCGCTGCCGTGATCGAAACCCCCTGGAATCGCAGTTCGGTTCGCGATCTTTGCGAGAAGCTTGACCATGTCGATGTGAGCCAAACGGCACGCATAGTGAAGCGGAGTGCTGCCCGACGAGTCCTTGCCGTACACGAGATCTTCCATCTGATGGTTCTCCTCGAGAACGAAGCGAGCGAGATTCAAATCGCCGTTCTTTGCCGCCACGTGCACCAACGACATCATGTCGTTCATACGGTCGCGAACACGGAGCATGCCTGGGATCTCCTGTGCGATGTGAAGCACCTCGGTGAGGTTGTACGAGTTCGCGGCGTTGAACATGTCCTTGGTGCGATTGCGCATGCGCACACGCGACAAGAAGAGACGCAACACGCCGTGGACTCGCGCGAGTGCGCGGCGACGCACTGCGCTTTGTTTGTTCGCCTTGCGCTGGCGGAACACGCTTTGGACGAGAATGATTCGCGAGAGACTTTGCTTGTACCGTTTGCGTTGGATGTATGCTCGGTACCGAGCCTGGATCTTCGTGACCCCGCGTCGGCTTTTCATGAACGTTCGACGGCCAAGGTACGAGCGCACCGCGGACTGTGCCACGATCGCGGCTGCCTTCACCTTGAGGAACCGTTTGCGCGCGAGCACCATGCGACTGAACGATTCGAGCGTAATGATCTTCTCGCGAGTCGCGCGGTAGAGTTTCGCCTGGTAATGGCACCGCCAGAGAGATTGCAACACGGCGATTTGCAGCATGCGCTTCTTGAACTGGCGGCGCTTGATCTGCATGCGCCAGAGAGACTGCATCAGCACAATCTTCTGGCGCTCGTCAGTGTATCGCTGCCGACAGATGACCATTCGACCAAACGCTTCAATGCGCGTGGCCATTTTCTTTTCGCGAAGGAATTTACGACGGACGAGCGCTCGGCGGATCATCGCCTGCGAGTTGATCGTGGCTTCGCGGCCCTTGAGGTACTCTGTGCGCACCTTGTTCGCGCGCACACGGGCTTGGATCATGACGATGCGGTTTTTCGATCGCTGGTACGCTCGTCTCGCCAAAAAGCCGCGGATGATGCGAGCGATTTGGCGCTGCGCCTTGTTGCGCATCACAGCACGAACGCGAGCCTTCTTGCCGAACTTGAGTCGAGCCAGGAAGCCTCGGCCAACTGCATGAAGCACAATCGCTGCCTTCTTCATCTCCTTGTACTTACGCCGACCACGGTACCCCTTGTATCGCGCAGCAATCACGGACGCCGCCTTCCGCAAGTCCAGGAACGCCTTGCGCTGCTTGCGCATGCGGTGCGCATTGGCGACAACGGATGCTGCGCGCTTCTGCTTCAAGAACCGGTTTCGAGCCAAGTATCGTCGAACTTGCGCATTGATCTTGGTCGCAGCCTTTGGCGCATTGCGCAAGTACCACAACTGACGTCGAGCGATCTTGCCGCGCTGTCGGCTCTGCACAAACACAGTGTACTTGCGGAGCTTCAGGTATTTACGGCGCTGCACAAACTGACGCGCCAGAGCGTTCAGCAACGTGATTCGATGGCGCATGCGGCGGAAGTGAACCTTCGCCAGATACATGCGCACTGTGGCCTGGATCAGGATCACCTTCTCGCGCATCATCAGGTACTTCTTGCGCTGCACCATCCGGCGCGCGTGCTTCTGGATCTGGATCGCTGCATCGGAAGTAATCTTTCGGGCTTCGTTGTCCAAAATACGAAGCTGGCTGTCGCGCAAGAACACTTTCTTGTGGCCCAATTGCCAGTTTTCACGCGCGATGAACCGCAGAATCACTTCACAGAACTCCTTGTCGGTCATACTGGCGCGCTTTTCCTTGGAAACATTGATCTTCCGCGTCAAGATCTGGTATTTCTGATAAAACTCTTCGAACGAGCGACGAACCGGGAAACCAGATCGACGAATGCGAACCGTTTCCATCACACCCAAGTAGATCAACTGGTTCAAAATCAACGACGCGTTCCATCCCTGAGGGAAACGAAGGTTGTTCGGCTTGACGCACCGCACGAAAGACGGAGCCGTGGCCTTCAACTCGAGCATCAGGTCAGCCATTTGGTCACGGAATTTACGACCGACCGTCATGGTTCCTGTCATTTTGCCACCTGCCCTCTGAATGGGCTTGCGCGCTGGATTGCCACCTGCCGCGCCACCACTCGCTGCGCCACCCGCGGCAAGCGGGAACAATTTGCGCAGGAACTCGCACTTGGAGCTGTCCATGAGCGAAATCAGATCCGCGTGAAGCGAGTCGTCGTTCTTCTCCAGGAAACCCGTGACGTTGTACGTCACTTCACCGGCGTAGTGGTTGATCGTGAACTGGTCTTGCGCGAAACGAGGCTTCGAGTAATACTGGATCACGCCTTCCTTCGGTTTGCCCTGTGGGAGATGCGTTTGGTTCAACTTCTGGATAAAGTTCTCATCACTCGCTCGCTTACCGAGCATTCCCTGTTCATCGAGCAGCGGCAGAATACCAAGCGGCTTCTTGTCGATCAAGTCGAGGCACGGACCGTTATCCTGGAATTCGAGGCGAGAGAAATCGATACCTTCCTCCACGTACACCTCTTGCTCGTACACAAACACGTGCTGGTTGAACTGCTGCTGGAGCATCTCGTTCGTGTAGTTGATACAGAGCTGCTCAAACGAGTTGAACTGCAGACTCTCAAACCCGAAGATATCGAGGATACCGATAAACTTGGACGCGCCCATCCCACCGCTCTCCCCCTGCGAGATCTGCTTCGTCGACAAGTTGATCTGCGACACGAGCCAGTCGAAGATCTTGCTGAAAATGTCCTTTGCGAGACCGTTGCGCGACTTGTTGGATTCCACAGCCGACAGCGAGATCTCCGCCACCGATCCGCGAGCACCAGCCGACATCGTTCTCTTCGTGAGCGCAAACTCGAGCTCGGCCGGTGTGACCATGAGCAGCTCCGCCAAGTCGATCACTTCTTGCGGTTTCGCAATCACCGACTCGAGCTTTGCGTTCTCCTCGAACTCCAAGTTACCGAGGTGCAACACGCACGCGACGAGCGTAAAAATCGTTTTCTGGATATCGGGCGCGATGCCGACAATGCCCATCGCCTCGACAAGCTCCTTGTAGTCCTTCTTGTCGTTGATCTCCGGGACCTGGATGCAGTTGCCTTGATTCAGGTAGTAGTAATCGACTGCATTCTTCAGCTTCAGCGCTTGCTTCTCCTCGGCCGGCATGCCCGCGCACATCTGGTAAAAGATGTGGTAATTACGCTCCGAGTCTGCACACCCGACGATGCGACTCTTCTCCAGAAGAAAGTGGCTCGTCGTGGCGCCGGAGATCGTACCGTCGTCCTTGTAGTAGATCTTGATGAACTTGCCGAAACGACTACTGTTGTCATTACGAATGGTCTTTGCATTTCCAAACGATTCCAGCAGCGGGTTACTCTGCAGCACACACTGCTCCACGGAGGACCCACCCTGCGCGCCTTTATTCACGGTTTTCGGTCCATGCTTCCCGATTTCACTGATGTTTGCCAAGTACTGCGCGCGCACAAAGCAAAGACAAGAAAAAAAGTGAGCTTCCGCACTCATCAAAAAGTGATACACAAAAGTAATAATTTGTAGCGTACCCGCATGATGTACTTGGACGCTTCGGTCTTGCCGGCGCCACTTTCTCCCGACACCAGGATGGATTGGCACTTGTTGTCCTTGCGCATCGCGTGGTACGCGCCATGCGCCGTCGAATACACGTGGGGAACCGGGTTCTCCAGTTTCCCGATCGAGTCGAGCTCGGGAAAGTTGTAGAGCATCGGGATATTCTTGTACGGATTGATGGAGATCAGAATATCACCAGTGTACGTCTATAGCAGCATGTTCATCACACACACACACACACACACACAAACAATTCCAATGTCAGCTCATGCTCAAGACGCAGAAAGAGATCTTCTACTGTTTATGAGCTCACCACGTACATAAATCTTGTCTTCGAGGTAGCGTCGTCGCAGCAGGTCGAGCAGCGGCGCTTGGTGCAGGTTGTCCATCTCCGAGATGTTGTCGAGGTCCATCGAGTGCGTCGGGTCGTACTGGTGCGTCTGCGAGACGGAGAACTCCTGCTCGTTGTTGTCGCCCTCGGGCAGCAGTACGTGGAGCTTCTCGCCATCGTCCTCCACGACGGTTCCCAGTTGCCACACGTTGCGCGGGTCGGGCACCCACACCTTCTCGCCCTCGCGGCGCGGCGTGCGCTTGGCGTTCTCCATTGCCACGTAGTCTCTTCCCCGCCTCTCTCTCTCTCTCTCTCAATGCGCCGACGAAGAAGCGCTTGTGGGGACGGCGCCGCGCGTCTTTCTTCCTTCTCTTGGGCAAACTCTTTCTAAATATTGCAACGCACGCCACGCTTCCTGCACACTATAGGGGAAGATACCAAACTGATTTCTGCCTCAAATGATTCGAATACTGGCCCGTCATTCACCCATGTCGCGAGGTTTTTCGATAAAAACCCAATGGGTTCATGTCCCGAATGCAGTTTATCTGCGCCAATGGGAGATGGGCAGACATGTGATTGGTGTAAAAAAGAATGGTTTAGACAAGTTGGGGTTGGAAAACTGTTAGCACAACCAACCAACACAAAACCGGTTAGTCATCTAATACTGGTTTTAGCAGTAGTAATTGTTCAGCAACATATTGCAATTTGTTGTCAATTATTGCCATTCTCAACTGGACTCAAATCCGTTGGCGAGCCAACAAAGTCACCGACAGTCATTTCGAGCCGCTGGCAAGCAGAGCTTTTGTGGACGACGAAGGATGAGAAGTACCAGTTCTGAGTTCGATCCGTTGCGAATGCGTGCCGCGTTTGCCTAATATGGCAGCTCGATGACCCTAGTCTGTGGCGCACTCCTCATCTGCCAATGCTGTGCACAGCTCTGAAATGCGCTTGGAGACTCGTCCATGTGCGAGGTTCCATGATTCCGCTCGACAATGCTGACGCTACAGGCTCGGATTTCTCCATCGACTGCTTCACCCGCCACCAAAAGCGCTCAGCAGTCTGGTTGACCTCGAGCCACGGATCCGCAGACACACGCACCCGAGCTCGGGCGAGCTCCAGATCTTCGACTGGGTCGTAGCTGCGCACGCATGCAGCCACTGCCTTCGGCGACATGGTGGTTCATTTTCACTGACGATGGTTTGAGTTCGCAATAAGCAATGTGGTGGCGTGTGCGTGCTGTCGTCGATTCTCGTTCGCTGATCGCCATTGTTAAACGTGGCAGCTTCTTGTGATCTCTGGTCGCAGATCTCTGCGCAACGGTCGCCAGCTTTATCTTTTGAGGCTTTTGTCGGACGGGTTGCTCCAATTGCCATCACCCACAAGAAACTGATCGAAGGAACGAGCGATTATTGCGGCAATTTGACTATAGACTACTCGTAGCTTCATGATCTGTAAGAAGCGTCACAACTTTTCACAGCGAGAATGTGATTTCTCCTCGAGGTGAGAGATTTTAAAGCAGAAGGCTTGATAGAGGCGTTTGTCTGTTTACATGTTAAACTGCAAGCAAAGAAGAAGAACGTGAACGCGATTCCGAACTGTGGGTCATTTCATTTCTCCGATCCATAGAGAAAAGCCTATGTTTGTCTCCACATCCAGGTAACGTTGTGCAATCAATTGTTCAGCACATTTTGCCAATATCTCCATGTGGCTGCTCAAAAATACTTGGGTCGACTTTCTCCTTCTCGCAAGTAGGAGCTCGTTGCAGAAGACAGGTAGCTCATCCCCTTGGCTGCAGAAGACAAAAGGTTCGTGCCGGATGCTGCCGCCGACAAAATATTCGAACCCGTCGAGCCTGACAAAATGCTCTGAAACTTTAGGGACGCTGACGAGCTCTCTGGTGCGCGCTCTTCGAACAGATTCGAATTCTTTGGTGCAGTCACGGCCCCCCTTTTCGTCGAGTCATCTCCAGTCTCTACACCACCTGGGGAAGGCGATGGAGTGCGATGAAGACGGCGGTTGGAAGGCACAGGGAGCAACGAGAATCGAGCCACTGGTTCAGCAATTCGGACAAGCGGCCGAGTGTCCTGGGCACTGATGATGACTTGTTTACCATCTGAAAAGGAAGCATGTTAGCACTTGAGCCAAACGTTCAGCAATAAAGCAGGATAACTTACTGATTTCGTTGATGTCATTCGATTCGGACAATGAAGAGAACAGCAAGCGACTCTTTCTGAACTGGAGCACCACGTTCTCAATCAGCTGTGGGCCATAGATTTCCCAATCAACGGGATCGATGAAGTCTTCCATCTTCTCAAACAGCTTCTTCAAGCTCAAGAGTCCAGGGGAACACTCTTCCTCATTCAACTCGTCGCCCCAACCAAAGCGAATAAAATCCGAAAAGCCGAGCGTCGCACGAACAAAGTACATATCGAACAGGAACTGCAAGATACAACACTCCCCAAAGTTGAGAACGGTCTGCTTCTGCTCGGTCTTGGCTTGAAGGAGAAGAGAGACACCTTCGCTATATGCCTCGACGCTGATGATCGTCAACTGCTCGACGAGCACATCACGAATCGTTCGTTGCATCAGCTCGACGTGCTTCTCTTCTGCGCCATCCGAGTTCCGAACCAGTCGATTGGCTTCATCAAGCATATAGCAGCACAGAAATAGGAAGCTGGAGACAGTCGTGGTCTCGCACCACGGAAGCCAGACTTTCTCTTCGCCGAAAGCTTCTGTCTCTGAAGCCGAGTCGTCAAGATCGCTTTCTAGGGGATCTTCAGTGATCGTTTGCTCAATCCAGCCTTCGTGCGACTTTATCCAATCCTACGCACCATCAGAAAATGGAGTCGTCAGAAACACACATCATGCCATGCCGAGAATAACGATACATTCACACCTGATTGCTTGAATCGTACTGCTCCATATGAAGGCGCTCACGCAGCGGTTCGATTTTCTCGTGCAGCAGAGATCTCGCCCACACCTCGCAGTATTCGTACGAAAGCTCTTGCATGATATCGGCAAACATTTGAGGGTACGAGCTTCTCTGTTTCAGTTGAAGAACCAAATACAACGAGTGGACTCCAAAAGTCTTCAGCTGGCTCAGCTCTTCATCGATAAAGCAGCTCCGAGTGTTTTGCTTGTCATTGTGTTCCTGTTGTTCACAAATACATGCGTGTATGTTAGCACCTCGAAAGGATTGGGATTATTGCGTCAAGATTCATACCTGTAATGCTTGATTCAAGGCGGCTCTTGTGACTCTCCCTTCGTGGACATGATCTTCAAACGAGGCACGCACTCGCGCAAACCCAGTTCGATTCGTCGGTGAGGCAGCGCTCATATTTGGGAACAGCTTCGCACTGCGTTCTGGGAATCCAGCTAATATCGAGCTCAGGATATTTGATATGCACAGGTATTTGGTCGCATCGTTGCTTGTCGACGATTCCTCGTACTTCGTTTGCTGAGTGTTTGTACGAAGAGGATACTCGTTCTCGAAAAACACCACCAGCTTCAAGAGAGTGCGCAGAAACTCTTCAATGAGCACGGCTTGCAAATCGCTCGCATCCAGTGCAGCTGCCTTCTTGTGGATCATTTCAAAATAGTCGTAGAATTTGACACACCCGATACGCGCTACCAGTCCGGAATTCTCAGCGACTGATTTGCCGACAACGTCACGGATTTGCTTCTTGATCGCTTCGAGCGCTTCGACAAACGAACTTTGCACCAAATCTCTCGTCCTCTTCCTAAACGCTTCTGCAAACAGAATAGTGAACGGTGAATCGATTGGGAAATTGCGTTTCGTTTGCGACACAGAATCGGAGATCGTCTGCCAAGTCTTCGATTGATAGCAATCGCCATCTTTTTGGTTTGCGAGACTCAACTTGGATTGGACTTTCGACAGCAAACCAATAGACGAAATCTGATTAATAGCCGAAGACACCTCTTTCTCAATCTATAAAAGCAGAAGTCATTCGGTTAGCGTTACGAAGCACAACGAGCAACAAAACGTTATTTGTACCTTTTTGTGTTCCATGAGGAACCACTGAGTCATCTTCTCTCCGAGCGCTCCGGTTGTCACAAACTTCGTTAGATCTGCTTCAAGTTGAGGCTTCAGCCGGAAGGCTGGCTTCAAAAGCTCGAACTTGTTCTCCGCATTGAAGATATCTTCCGTCTGAAGCACGGTCAAGTTCATCGAACGAAGGATAACGACTAGCTGTCGTTCCTGCTCCGCAAACGCTTGAGCTTTTTCTTTCTTTCGCGATTCGTCGTCCGAAGACATCCACTTGGACCGAGAGTCCAAGAATGTTTCGAATAGGTTCTCGATTGTGATGCTTGGCTCTGCTAGCACCGCCAGAGTGCACAGGTTTTGAGCGTAAAAGCTACTCTCCTTGCCTCGACAAGCCAAGTAGGTTTGCGCACACGCAACGATTCGCTAGCAAGCAACATAGGAAAAATGTTAGCTCAGCCCATATTCAAACTTTGCATTCCCAATTCGATTCATGCGACAATGAGGCATGCACATACCGGACGAAAGCTCTCGATGCATGACCACTCGGACGGCACAAACGGAAAGCTGCCTTGCTGCTTCTCGAAATCAGGAAGAGAGTACACTTCCTTCGCCTTCAGATACAACTGCAAAGCGCGGAAAGATTCGCCTCGATCCAGCAATTGCCACATTTTCTCCGAGACCGTCACGAGAAACACCACTTGGTCGCGGACATCGTTCTTCACCTGCAAATCGACAGCATCAACGTGGTTTCCTTTCATGAGGTCTTCAGGGTTTCTTCCTGTTTTCTGTACTCGACTGGCTTGCGCTAGTGTATTCGCGAACGTCGCCTCAATGTGCTTCCACTTCTCCGGCATCTCCTTCAACGATCCCTCCAGACGCAGCGCAGCCGAGTGCATGTTGACGATTTTATCCGCAGACTCGATGAGATCGCGATATCGCACGCCGATCATCTTCTGCATCTCCTTCGTCTTGTTCTCCTTCTCCTTTCTGCACCAGCATCACGACAACAATCCAGACACAGAGATAGCATGCGTGTCCCTCATATTAGCGTCCAACTTGGGGAACAAAAGAGCGGGGAGTACAATTAACGAACCTGGTTCTCTCCAGCAGCACCTTCGCGTCGGCCACCGAGAGCCGCCGCAGGAAGTCCGCGGCGTCATTCGGCTTCCCCGCGCGCGCCTCCGCCGCACTCATATCGCTGCCTATCTTCTTTCCCCAATTGCGTTCTCCCTCCGACTTGAAGCGACCTGCATTCCCGACAGGAAGAGGGGGTACAAATAATACCGATATCAACACCGGTATAGACTGCTCTTTTGGGCAATTTCCGCAATTGGCAACGCATTTTGGGGAGCGAAAATGGCGGAACAAGTGCGCGCGCAGCACGTTGAGTTGGAGCCCGAAGAGGAGGAGGAGGGCGAAGAGGAAGGCGCGAGTGACGGCGCGGGGAACAGTTCGGACTCGAGTCCGTTGAAGCAGTGTGGTGGGGCGGCTGACAGGAAGCGACACGATGAGGTACAAGCGCAGAGAAGCATGTGGAGAGAGCATCATAAATGGGAGCTCTCGGTGGCTAACATGGCGGATCCTTCCTTTCGTTTGCAATAGTTCGCTTTAGCATTCGATGGCGATGGTGGCAGCACAGATATCGAGAATTCTGTCACGTCTGCGTCGGCATACTGGAAGCAGGGCGTCTCCGCTGAAGTGATTGATGGTGCAAACGTGCTGCTTCGCTGGATGCGAATTTCATTGTGGCTACTATGTTTACTAACCACTTGCTTGCTCTGTGTGTCAAAGTGAAACTTGACGCTATCAGGCGATACTTTAGAGCCACGCGTGCGTTGTATGAGCTGCAATATCAAATGAAGCGTCCGTCAGCCATTTTGCGCATGAAACCCAACACGGTGCGATAATGAGCTCTGCACTGCTCTGATGACGACTGAGCACTAATCATGTTTACTCGGTGCACATATGTAATGACACAGTACGGTTTCAAGGCGAGCTCCACTTTCGACATGCTGGTGGCGTTGACAACCCCTCTTCGGCAGCATCAAGTTCTTGGTACGCCGTGTGAATCAGGAGGTTGCAATATCAACGTGACGAGACGCTAACAGAGCCCTGCTTACATTCTTTTGCAGATGACTGGACTGCCCTTGAGATCGCCATTTTCGAGGCATCCTTTGAGAAATTTGGGAGGAAATTTCACTTGATTGCGGACCAAGTACGTTCGCTCGATGCGTCCACTGCCCGAGGTTCTCAATAACAATGAATTGGTTCTTTCACTTGTAGCTCCCGAACAAGAGTGCGAGAGACGTGATTTCATTCTTCTACGTCTGGAAAAAGCATGGATCGTGCGCAAAGTACAGTGAATCGGATGACGAGTTCCCTGAGCCAGATCTGCCGATCGAGACAAGTCAATTGATCGAGAAACTGCGGCGTGCGTGCCTCTTTGATGCGGGTACATGGATTCCTTGCGCCTAATGCTCTTGCTGATATATTCGACGTAATGCAGGACGCCAGTCTTGTATGAAGGCGTACCTAAGTGCTGCACGAAGCCTGTATGCACCAAGGTTCGCGCCGCGGTTCAATCACAAGCGAGTGAAGCTGTCTGAGTTCGGTTTACAGGGTGTTCCTGCGTTGGAGTCAGCTATCAACGAGACTTCTGTGCTGAAGTCGACCTCTGTATTAGGTAAGCTGCACTTGTCGTCTCTTTACATTGGTCTCCGATCTAATGCGTTTGCTTTGTCGTGTGATTTCTGTGCAGATTCGTGGACACCGATCGAAATTCGCATATTTGAAGTCGCTATGGAATGCTATGGCAAAGATTTCCATCGCATTGCGCATGTGGTGCGTTGGGAAACTCTCAAAATGAACTGCGTGGCTCTTTCTCACGTAACTAACGCGAACTATCATTTGCCCAGATCGAGACCAAGACCTGCCGCGAGGTGGTCGCATTGTATTATATCTGGAAGAAGGACTCGCACTATCAGACGATCAAAAGTCGATGGGGGAAGAGCGAAGTCTACTCCAAGAAAGCACCAGAGAGATCGAACTCGACACGAGCAGAGATCGTAGACTAAGGTGTGTTTGTAAGACCACCTGCCTTAAGCTGCATCTCACTTTAGCAGCGCAACAAGAGAAGATCAAGAAAAAGTTGGACGTAAACTGTCGGGTTTAATTACATACTGCCAATGGAACACAAGCGAGAACAAAGCACATCTGCTCCGCAAGGTTCAAACTTGTGACTGCAAATCCTACAGTCTCAAGAAAGTCGCAAACAATTTCCAACTCGCAGTATCGAGGCGTCAGTAAGCCTAGTCAATGGAAATCACCGTCGGCTCGGTTGTTGTGGCTGCTTTTACGGGGGTCTCAACCAGGCCAACAACCTGGTAATTCGACAGCTTCTTGCAATCATGACACACCCATGATGCTGGAGGCACCTCCACGACATTGTCGCATTCCGTGTGAAACATGCGGTGGCACAGATCACAAAGCAGCAGATCGTCCTGGTCGCTCGAGCAGATTTCGCACGGTTCCTGGTCGTTCAGCACAGATCGCGACACGTACTTTCCAGGAGCCGTCGCGCCAACAAATCGGTTGTTCTGGTAAAGCTTGATATCGCGATACAGTTGGTAGCCGTGGAGAGCATGCCCAATGTTCTTCAAGTTCAACTTCTGGTCCATGAAGTATGGGAACTCCACTTGAAGCGCTTTAAATCCCTGAGCTTGTCGCTGCTGCAAGATGCGTGCAAGAGACACAAACTCAGATGGTCGAGCTCGGCGCTGACCAAAGATCTGAACCAGACTCTGCTTCGCGTCCGCGGTCATCCAGATGAAGTCACCTTCCACGACGCCTTCCGGCAATATATTCAACTCCATCAAATCGCAGACGACTTGCCAGCAGGTGAACGATCCGAGCGCATTGCTGTTGAAATTTCGGAGCGCTTCAAAGATCTCTTTGATCGTCGTGCAGCTCTTCACCTTGGACGTGCACTGGTCCAGATTGTCCAAAAAGTCTTCCAACGTCTGGAGATAAGTGGCCACGTTCATGTCGCGGTCTCCGGCGAGGATTTCTGTGTTTGGCTTCTTCTTCACTAACGACGACAAGCTAAACGGCGGCATCAAAAGAGGTAAAATGTGTAAATACTCTCTGTTGTCAAATGTCAAATTACAAATAAACACATATAAAGGCAGTGCATACCGTTTCTTGAACGCTTTGAATTCATCCGATTTTGGGATGCCCTGGACATCATAGAACGTCTCAATCTTGTTGCAGAATCGAAACACGACGGCCATCCACAGGATCTCGCGCAAGCTGCGGCGGTCCTGATGCGCCTTTTGCCATCGCAGCACGCTCTTGCGCAAATATGCAGTGGTCCGGTCTAACTCACGGTAAATATTCCACGTTGCTACAGACACAAAAGTCGTGCATTTCATTAGCCCACACACTGGACTCGTGACCTCCAGATTCAGCAACCACATACCAAATTTCGTCAGAGCTGGGTCCACGTTCGGCAAGTCTGGCGTGTAGGTGTAGCTAATTCACAGCAGTGCAACACAAACGCCACACAGGATTAGCATTCGAAAATTCAAATCGGCATGCCACGGGGAAGTGGGACCATACCTGTGCCACATGGCGTGCCGTTGGTACACAAAGTCGTAAAACGTCAGCGCGCGAAGCCACCAGCTCTTGTATCCTTTGCTGTCGTCGTTTTCGAGCAGGTGGTCCTCCAAGAAGCTCAGCGAGCGCTTTGCGGCGCCATCCTTGTTCTCCTTCTTGGCTTTCTTCGGCGGCGTCGCCTTGTCACTTTGCTTTGTGTTCTTCTTATGTTTTGACTTCAGGTACACCGCTTCGCACTCCACGCCACAGACCGGCACCGAGGGGAAATTCTTCATTTGATCCGTCGACATGTACTCTGGGCCGTCGCGCTCACACACGTAGCAATGCGCATAGTCTACTTCTTCTTCTTCACCGTCACCATCATCGTCCTCTTCCTCGTCTTGCTTTCGCTTCTTCTCCTTCTTCAGCGCTGGACGCAGCCCTTTCGACGCCAAATACTTCTCTTCGCACTCTTCCGAGCACACGGGCACTGACGGCGCTTTGCGGATCTTGTCGGAGGACATGTACTCCGGCCCAGGCATGTGGCACATGTAGCAAACGGACGGATCCGGCGTGTCGTTCCGGTCGTCGCGCTTGCTGTCGCCGCTGCACTCGCGGAAGCTCTTGGCGGCGAGCACGCCGTTGAGGCCGTTCTCCTTGTCGGAGACGCTGTTGAACCACGTGCTGAGCTCAAACTCGTCGTCTGCCGTCGTCGCCATCGCTCTGTTCTTCTCTCCTAACTAAACGCGCGCGCGTCGACAAGTGGGTCTGGCAGGATGGATGCTTTTGGCGCTTTTCAGGCGGGAACTCGGCTTGCAGTTCGAGGACTGAGAGGCAGAGTTTCACCCAATCAACTCTTGTCGGGTACTGTAGGAAACCTCATAAGTACGAAAAGACTGGTAGAGCTGCAAATACTCACTTAAGTCCGTGCAACTCCAAACTCGGAAAACTGTCGTGCAGTTCACAAAGGCTCATGTGAACTTCGAGAATGCGAATGGATGGTTAAACGCAACGTTCACAAACCTTCAACGGGAGGGGCTTTCTTGGGGAATCGATCGGGCGAATCGAACTCGGGGTCAGGCATAAAGCACATTTAGCACACAACACGTTCAGGCTCAGGTGGATCGATCTCAGCAGTAACATCATCTTCGACAGGAGCACTCGTCGTCTCTCGATCATGCTTTTTTGATAACGTTACGCTCTTAGCAGGAGCCTTCTTTCCTTTCAAAGCCAGTAGTTTTGCCTCACACGCCGCACTACAAACGGGCACACAAGGCACTTTCTTCACCTGATCTGTCGGCATATATTGTGGACTCACACGATTGCACATAAAGCAGCGCACATATCCACCTTCACCACCATCTTCAGCCGCACCCGCAGACTCACCGTCCTCACCAGCAGCATCAGCTTCCACAACGTGCTTTCGAGCCTTTATAGTCGTAGTGGCAGATACCGTGGGAACCTTCCCCTTCGACGCCAATTACTTGGTCTCGCACTTTACATCACACACCGGCACAGATGGAGCGCCCGTCACCCGATTTGTCGACATGTACTGAGGGTTCACGCGGTTGCACGCAGCGCAGCGACCAAAATCTACTTTATCGTCGTTGTCGCAGCTGTCATCGTCCTCCTCGCCTGAGTCTCGGCGCCGTCGTCGCCGGCGCTTGCGTTGCTGACGCCCTCGCTGACAGCAGGCGATGCGTTCTCGCTCATACGTTCGTCGTTCGGCGGCGCCGCAACGGTGTGGGACGGCGCGGCGACCACGTCTTCGGGCGCTTGCTTTCTGCTTGCTTTCTGCTTGCCTTTGCGCCGAGTCTCGTCTGATCAACCAGTGTGGGTCACACCAACTCGCATCCGAGTAAGTTCGAGTGTGCAAAGTGTTTCACACTTTGAAGGATACAAACAGTGCATTGGTGTGCATACTGCACTGGTTATATTAAGTACGTTTCTGTGAAGAGACGTCATTGAGTCATTCAAGTGTCTTCATTGCTCTGGTATCAGAGCGCAATCATGTGACTGGGGAGTGGTGATGGAAAGCTGAATGCACAAGGGAATGCAAGCAAGATGCAATTGTATGAGTTATCCTGGCTTCATGCAGCTTTCTGCTGCTAGTCTCTCACGTGCGGGATGAGATCGGATGCAAGTCATAGGGGCAACGTATCTTGCGAACCATCAACCTTGATTCGTGCGTTCATGTTGAACGTGGTTGGTCATGCACGATCTCATGCTGTCCTGACTCAGGAAGAGCGCGATTCGCACTCTCTCTTCAAAGAGAGAAATTTCATGAAGTGACGACAAAGCGCAGTGCTTATAGATCAAAATAAAAACTAGTTTTTCTGTTACGTTTGGGTGGGATGATTGCTACTTACGAGTTTCAAATGCATGTCCCATCAAGCTCATTTTTTGGCTCCCCGATCAATGTCATGCTCCTTCACATCTGTGGACTCCAAGGCGAATGGACCCCAAGTGGTTACCTCGGTGCTACCAATTGCATACCAGCAGTATGCAGGGCTCGTTGGCAACTTAGTTTTTCAACTTCGCCTTCAAGATGCCTTCCAACTTGACGATGTCGGCGCTGAAGCCACGGATACCTTCAGCAAGCTTCTCAGTGGCCATGGCGTCTTCGTTCAAGCTCAAACGGAAGTCCTTCTCGCTGAACGACACCTTCTCGCCAGTGTACTTGGCGGCGGCGCTTTCTTCGTCCAACTTGCGGGAAATTGGCTCGGTGCTCTTGCTCAATTCGTCCAAAAGGTTTGGCGAGATGGTGAGACGGTCGCAGCCAGCCAACTCGGTGATTTCACCAACGTTACGGAAACTGGCGCCCATGACAACGGTCTTGTAGCCGAACTTCTTGTAGTATTGGTAGATCTTGCTCACCGAAATGACACCAGGGTCTTCGTGGGATTCGTAGCTCGACTTGCCAGTCTTAGCCTTGTGCCAGTCCAAAATACGGCCGACGAAAGGCGAGATCAAGGTGGCGTTGGCTTCAGCACAGCCAACCGCTTGGGCGAAACCGAACAACAAGGTCATGTTGCACGAGATGCCTTCAGCTTGCAACTCCTTGCACGCCTGGATACCTTCCCACGTACTCGCGATCTTGACCAAGATACGGTCCTTGCTGATACCAGCCTTCTCGTACATTTCGATGATGCGGTGAGCACGGGCGATCGTGGCTTCCTTGTCGAAACTCAAACGAGCATCAACTTCAGTCGACACGTAGCCAGGGACAATCTTCAAGATCTCCAGACCGAAGTTCACAGAGAGCTTGTCGATGATGTAGCCCAAGCGTTCGCTCTCCGAGATGCTCGCGTCCAGACCCTTGCCGTAGGCAACAGCGTCGTCGACAAGGTGCGCGTACTGCTCCATGGTGGCAGCCTTGTACAACAGCGAAGGGTTGGTCGTGGCATCTTGTGGCTTGTACTTGGCGATCGAGTCGAAGTCACCGGTGTCAGCGACCACTGTGGTGAACTCCTTCAGCTGGTCCAGCTGGGTCGCTTCCTTGACCTTCTTGGTTGGCGAGCTCATTGTAGATGTGTGAGGGAGGGAGGGAGGAGGGGGGTCTGGGGTGAATGCGGGAAGAAGCTTGTGCTTGAGCGCGCAGATTCGAGAATGAGTGAATGAGCGCGGGGCAGCAGCGGCGCGCGATTGCGTCACATGCAGAAGTTGGCTCGGCACTTTCGACGCGGCGGACTTACGCGAGCGTGCAAGCCACTTCAGTTCCACAATCTCGCAATCACGCGACAGACAGGGGCGACTAGGTGACGCGGGCCGCATGAGACAATTCTGCGCAAAACCCACAAAGGGAACCTACCCGCTCTGAAACCCGTTTCCTTGAATCAGCAACCGAGTTTGCCTGTGTGAACCGACATGGGCCAAAGATCATGAAACCCGTCTGACTGATTCAGCACCAAGTCGGCAGAACCCGACCCACCCGTTTTGCAAGGATCGGAGTTGCTGCTTGAAGGCACAAGCAACCACAGGGGAGGGCTAGGGGATTGCGAGCAAGCGAACAGGGTTTGAAGGCACTGCTGACGATGATGTTGAACGTTCGCGGCAAGTGGCCATGCGGTTGGCCACAATGGCATCCATGCCACTAGATCTGGTCCTACGTACGGTAAGAAGGAGCGAGGGCGAGCGACACCTGCTAAAAAGGCAACCAAGGAGGCAGTGTGAGAAAACGGCGAACTGGATTGATGGAAGCGCGCCAACGACCCGATGGCGCAACTTCAATTCCGCATTCCGCATTTGCACTCTTGTCCGCCAAAAAGGAAACCTGCAACCCAAGGTAAGGTCGGCGCTAAAGATTGCTCGGTGAGAAAATGTAACGCAATCGCTCCCGCTCCTTCCATGTGACCACATAATGGATTCATGCAACCAAGTGCACGCAGAGACAAACAGGCATCTATTTGCATAATGAAGCTTCAGCCTCACATTCTCTCTATGTCGATGCGCTCAGAGCACGGTCGAAAACGTCTCGGTCGCCTTCTCGTACATGCCGAAGAACACGAAGCCGCCGATACTGATCCACATGGTGCGTGGACCCACTCCCGAGAACAAGCGCTTGATGCCTTCTTCTCGGTAGACACGCGTGAACGTGTCGACCGTTCCTGTGTACTGAACTCCCTTGGCGTCCTTTCCGAGCATCAATCGGGTCTTCACGACGTCCAATGGCGTCGTGATGGACGCGGCAACGCCGCCAGCGATAGAGCCGCAGATAGCTCCCTGGAAAGAGCTGACAGGCGCATTTTGACTTTGAGACCATTGGTACTGTGAAAATGATAAGGGTTGTAATTAGTACGCTGGTCGAAAGGTAGAGAGCCACAACGCAACTGCTTACCTTCAGTCCTTCCCACAACGGGAACTGGATGAACGAAAATGGGATTTCACGAGCAATCATACTCCAGTACCCGCGGTAGAAACCCGAGAAGCCTTGAGCAGCACGGATGCCAGTGACCGCTTCTCCAATAGATTTGTACACGCCGGTTTGCATTCGCTGCTTCACGATTTCGGTTGGCACGCGCACAAGGCACGCAGACTGCAAGCAATACGATCAATCTGAGCACTTCTCTTCGAACACATACGTACTCAGCAAAGCATCCAGAAGCAGAACGCACCATTTCACCCGTTGCAGCAGCAGCCATATGAGCAAACGGAGAGTGCTTGATTTCTGGGAAGTACTTGCCAATGAGGTTCTTCGACGTCTCGTACGTGCTGAAGAACATGGCGCCTAAAGCATTCCGCATGTCACTCGCTCAGCACTCGCAAAGCATACCAATTCGAGTGTACTGCGCATCGTACTCACCTCCAGGAGCAGAGCCGGCGGCTGCAGCTGAGAGCCCAGAGTACACACCACGGAACCCGCCAGCTCTGAAGAAACCTTCCGCAGACTGCAGTCTGGTCTTGATCGTGTCTAGTGGGAAGAGAGCAATGTCAACGGAGGTTCCGGCAACAGCACCTCCCTAAGAGCGCTCACACACATTGCCAACGTCAGTACATGACACACAGACACTGCGCTGCAGGTGCAGAAGCATGTCTTACGAGCAAGGAGGGGATGAAGCCTTTTCCCTGCGCTGCGGCAGCGTTCTTGGTCTCCGTCGCGGACATGTTCAGCCTTCGTCCTGGTGCACCACGAAAGTCAAAATCGAACGTGCGGGTGTCGATTGCGGCATGGCACGCGCATGCAAGTCAAACCAGCCCTTTTATTTGTGGCCCCTCCGTTGTTTTAGATGTGAAATTAGACGTCGGACGCAACAATCGGTGATCTTGAAATGCTAGGTGGAGGACGAAGGGGTAGGTTTTTCATCCGCCACGTGCCAACGACCGAAAAAGATGACGTATGCAGCTTGGTTGCCAAGCAAACAGGACTTCAAGCGAGCAGTACGGTATTTGTATCAGTGTATCTTCTGACAAATTGTTCATGGTACTCTACAATCATTTTGACACAATTCAATTTTATCAATTCGTTTTTGAATTGATTGACACTGGATTGAAAGCTGCTGCTGATGCAGCAGTGGTGACGGCGAAAGCAGCAGACGTTCAAGCAGGAGCCCGCCTCGGGAAGGATCGACCGCAACCATGGGGATCATCGACAAGATCAAGGAGATCGGTGTGTACACTGTGTAGCGTGCGTGTATTGTGTGCAGTTACTGTTCTCTGTCATTGCAGCGGAGGTGTCACTTTGACGCGTGGAGTGCGCACAGAAGACGACTGTTGCTGAGTTGGTGCAATGGACATAGCTGACGTTGTATCTTTCTTTTGTAATGCAGAGGATGAAATGAAACGGACGCAGAAGAACAAGGCCACCGAGCACCATCTCGGGTTGCTCAAGGCGAAGCTCGCAAAACTGCGAACTGAGGTCCGCGACGCTTGCGTTTGCAGTGGATGTTGATGTGCGTGCAACTGACTTCTGTTGATGGGAATTTGGTAGCTTCTGGAGGGCGACAAGGCTGCTGGTGGCGGCGGTGGCGAAGGTATGTGGTTATTGAATTGATTGTGAAGGTTGGGAGGTGACCAGGATACTAATATTTGCTTTCGAACAGGTTTCGATGTCGCCAAGAGCGGAGATGGTCGTGTTGCGCTGATTGGCTTTCCTAGTGTCGGTAAATCGACGATGTTGAGGTGCGTTTCTTTCTTATGATACGGGATACGCATCTAGAAGGAGTTGGTGGTACTGACAACAGCATTTGTATGCGTGGTTGCTCTTTTCAGTCAGCTCACGGAAACGGAATCCGAGACGAGTGCCGTGGAGTTCACCACCTTGACGTGTATCCCTGGCAACCTGATCTACAACGACGTCCGCATTCAGGTCAGTGTTGGCATGAACGTGGTCTCTGTACTGCGTCTTCATGGTTTCTGACATAACGCGTACCTTGGATACTCTACTTAGCTTTTGGATCTTCCTGGTATTATCGAAGGTGCTGCGCACGGCAAGGGCCGTGGCCGTGAAGTCATTGCCGTGGCGAAGTCGGCGGATATGATCCTCATGGTCCTGGATGCTGGTCACGAAGCAGGCAACCGCCACCGTGAGATCCTGGAAAACGAACTGGAAACGGTGGGCTTGCGTCTGAACAAGAATCCTCCAGATATCTACTTTCGCAAGAAGAACGGCGGTGGTATCACCTTCAACAGTACCGTCCAACTGACCAAGGTGTGTTGTGACTCAAGTCTCGCTATCATGTGATGAGTCTCTATATTCGTTCTCACACTCTCGCGCATTTTTCCTCTGCAGCTCGGAGACGATCCATACAAGACGGTCTACCGAATCCTTCACGAGTACAAGATTCACAACTGCGAAGTGCTGTTCCGTGAAGACGCGTCGGCGGATGAATTCATCGATGTGATCGAAGGCAACCGCAAATACATCAAGTGTCTCTACGTGTACAACAAGATCGATGTCGTGTCGATCGAAGACGTGGATCGGCTCGCGCGATTGCCGTACTCGACTGTGATCGCGTGTGCCCACGGCGATCGTCCAGCGGTAAGTAGCACTGTGCACGTCGAACGTGGGTGATAGCGTCAAAGCTCTAAAACGCCTTCTCCTTTATGCTGCACAGCTCAACTTCGACACGTTGCTCTCGAAGATGTGGGACTACATGGGGCTCACGCGTGTGTACACCAAGCGTCGTGGAGAGGCTCCACAGTTCGCAGAGCCTGTGGTTCTGTCCTCTGAACGACGAGGTGTTAGTGTCCAGGCTGCGTGTCTTTCGGTACGTTTCACCACTGTGCGACTAGACTCTCCCAATTGTGGCTAACATGGTTGTTCTTTTTCGTTCTGATAGATTTCGAAGGACATGCTCGACAACTTTAATTATGCGCTCGTGTGGGGGACAAGCACAAAGTACAATCCTCAGCGTGTGGGCAAAGAGCACTTTCTTGAGGATGAAGATGTGCTTCAGGTGATCGTGAAGACCGCGAACCAGCAGAAGCGTGACAAGAACTACAACCAGAAGGTGCAGGCGTACTTTGACAAGTACAAGCGCAAGAAGAAAGCGTTGAAGACCTAAGTAGTCACTGGAAGCGAAAGATTCATACGACCAGTTTGCTGGTCGAATGGGAGCTTTGTTCTTGACGTTGAGAACAAAATATGACTGCGTGTTGGGTGAACGAGCTAGAGCATGAGTATTCTTCCTTCTTCGCTAGGCTGTCCGTCTAGACTTTGTGGCTGATTTGCTGGCATCGTCGCAGCCTTCGCCGGTGACCTGTCAATAGAGCGATCAACGCGTGCCAACAGTTCGTTGTCCTCTGTCGTCCATGGAAGCGAATAGAGTTTCTTGAGGCGATCCCGGATGCGCACGAGGGTCCTAGATTCTCACCATGCACACACAGACACATTGGAGTCAGGTGTACAGCAATACACATATTTTGAGCCACAACACAAACTAACTGCTCACGCTTTTCGAAGTGGTGGGCACACGGTGTCCTGGCTTGCGCTGCCGTTGCGAGCATGGTGCTTCATGGCGTTTTCGAACACAAAACGCCAATTCGCGACTGGTTTTCTCGTCACTGGCAGTGGATTCCTACAATCCAACATCATCACACAATCATCGACTCAAACTCACAGGGAAAAGACTGCGGATGAAGAATCCGTTTTCTTACCAGCTCCGCTGCAAATAGTCCTTGTCTTCTCCTTGCAAGACTGCGGCGTTGTCGCGGATCATGGAATCGAGAAAGCGGTCTGCGAACCGAGTTCCGATGCGAGCGAGGTTCGTCAGCTTTTTGGCAGATATGCCATCTCCTTCTCTTGCGTCTTCTGGATGTGGATGCGAGCGCTTTCTCTTTCTCGAAAGCCGAACGGATGCGGCAGCTGCTTCGACGACTGGAGAAGGAAGTTGCGCAAATGCACTCGCAGCTCTCGGGATCTGCGAGGCATGAACACGATGCTTTTGCCCTGGAGGTGCATTTTTTGCTGCAGTATCTGGCGTCTTCACGGGCAGCTCATAATCGTTGAAAATCTCCATCGGATCCTGAGAAAAACTAACACAAACATACACAAAGCGCCACACAGTTAGCTACTCTTCAAAGCCAATAAAGTAGAGTGTGCTTGCCGAGATTCGTACTCTTTGGCTGGCAGGTTGATCATGCGCACTGGCCATCGGAATTTCCTACATACACAGTCAATCACATACATCAGAATTACAGACAGAGAGTCTTTATGCACGACACTGCCAATCAACACTCGTACCGCTTAAACTCGTCGACACGCGCATTCGGCTCTTGGATCGGCGGTCCGACCACTCTCACTCCGCGCCTTATCCCGGCTTTTTCACGGGTGGACAGGTTCGAGAGGATGTTCCGCATCAACAGTCTCGTGTCGAAACTTTCTTGTCCACTGAGACGCAACGGTTTGTCAGCAGCATCCTCAGTATTCTCCAAAAGGTGCTCATCGCCATTCGACTCACTATTCATCAGCAGTTCATCGGTGAAGCTGTGCATGTTCGAGCTCGCAGGACGTGACTCCTCTTCCGTGCTCTCGTCATCGTATGCTCGTGCGTCTTCGCCCTCACTCTTCCACATCAGATCCTCCTCCTCGTCTTCTTCGTTGTCGTTATAATCATTGTTGATATCGTCAATGTTCTCGTCACCTTCGTCTTCATCGTCCTCATCGTCGCCAAACAAGTCACGGTCCACCTGCTCATCTTTGATCTGTCCCACCCCGACACGATACACAGCATTCGGTGCATCGTCACCGCTCTCTTCATCGCTGTCACCGTCGCTAGCGGCACTATATTTTGCAGCATCGAGCCGCATGTTCACCTCCCGCTTGGCGCGACCACCGTCGCCGCTTTCCTCGTCGTCATCCAAGCTGATTGAGCTGAGATCCTCAGCTGGGTCGCTAGCGAAATCGCTCTCTGCAACGCGGCGGCGGCGGCTGCGCGTGTCTGCCTCACTCTCTGTCTCCGAGTCGTCCACAATCTCTCTCTTCTTCTTACGATCGCTCTTCGCCATGCTCTCTCAATTGTGTTGTTCACCACAAATGTGCTCTTCATACTGTTTTAAGTTACTTATGCCACAAGCCAACCTTCACCAAAACGAGCCAAGCCGTTGGTTGGGACCTACACTCACAAGCATCCAGCTCGGCTCGTTTCGGCTCGTTTGGATTTATGGTGGCGACCATTTGACAGTCATCTTGTCGTGCGCAGCAATTATCAGTGGTTGGCAAGAATGGCGCAGGTGGGTGTGAAGAACGGCAAGCTGCAGCTCTTCTACCCGTCGGACGCGCCGCCGCGCATCACGCAGCAGGACCGCGAACGAGTGCAGGTGCTCCGTGGTGGTCTAAAACACACGCTGCTACCTCGTGGGCTCATTCTGCTGCAAGACATCGGCATCCAGCGCAAGGACGTCTTCATCTTGGTGGTGGACAATGATCGGACGAGCGTCGCGTGCATGATCGCTGCGATGGAGCTGGAGTGCGTGTGCTTGGTGATCAGTACGAGCCGTATCGGGCTACTGCAGCATGCACAGGAGCAGACTGGGATCACGAAAGTCGTCGTCGTGAACGATGCAAGCGATGCCGTGGAGCTCCAGCAAGATTCTGCACCAAGTGCTAATGGTGTGCAGCTGTCGTGGCTGGACGAGAGCGCCATTGCTGTTGGTGGATGCGTGTGCATGCTCACCTCTGGGAGCATTGGTGCACCGAAGGTGGTTGCATGCACGTGGAGCCGCATGCTGCTACAGGGTCAATCCACGCAGGAGCAGCTCTTCCCATCTGGACCTGCTCGAATCGTGTGTGCGACTTCAATATCGCACGCGTACTCGATCAATGCGCTCTTCACGCTGTTCACGTCGCCGCACGACGATCAGTCCGAGTTGTGCTTTGTGCCGACGATCGCAGGTCTCCACTCTCTTCTCACAGAGCCGAAGGAGAAGTTCACATTGCTCTATGGAACGCCTGCAACGTACACCGCGCTGTTAGATCTACCAGCTGCAGCAATGAACGTTGACGTACCGTACTGCGCTGGCACACGGATGCAGCTTGAGTTGTTCCACCAAGTGTACAAGCATTGCGGACTGCAAGTGATGCAGAATTATGGCTCAACGGAGACCGGCGACATCGCGGCGTGGTCTCTTTTTGGGAAAACGTTCGACGACGAAAAGCTCGAGGCGGATGTCAACAGCGGATGCATCTACACGGGGAGTCTGTGGCCAGGCGTCACGGCCGAGATCGAGTCCACGGGAGAAGTCCTCATTGCGACGCCGTGGCAGGCGCTCGGATACATTCGCGAACGAGCACTCCAAGGATTTCATGGCCGGCCGCATCGAACTGCCGATGTTGGGTTCATGAAGCAAGACCAACGTGGCATTGAGTGTCTGTGGCTGCAGGATCGGCTTCGTCCTTCGATCCACGCCGTGTCGGCAGGCGTCGCGTCGTCTCATGCGCCAAAGCAGATTGAAGACACTGTCACGACCCATCCAGACGTCACGGATGCGCTTGTGCTCATGCAACAAGGCACACCAAACAAAGGCGGTGATCATGAAGCAGCAGATACGCAGCCACCACCCGTTCGTGTGCGCGCAGTGCTTAAGGACGACGCCGTCGTGCGCGTCGAAGACCTCATCGAGTGGTGCGCGCAAAAGTACCCGGATCTCCGCGACTCGCTGTCCGTCGAATTTGTGCATTGCCTGCCGTGCAGCCCAGCGGGAAAACTCATGTACGCGTGATGATTTCTTCTTAAATCATCCCTTCTGTTCCTGCATGTAGCTTGTTGTTTCCTTCATAGACTTTGATAGCAAAGAGCAACACATGCACGAATAGTAGCGTGCCTGAAACTGAATACAGCGCCTCCGTCCTTTCTTTCACTTCGGCAATTTGCATCTCTTTTCATTTATATAAACTTGTTTTTGTTTACTTTAAACTTGTACAATGTGCGCAGCCTCCTCGTCCAACAGTGCGATGCAATCGGTGCGTGTGGGCGACCATCGAATCTGGTTGATCGGTCCTTTCGAGCGGAAAAGCACCGAGTTTTGGCTGCCATCCATGGCGCCACTGCCTCCGCTGTGGCTCCGATCCGTGGTGCTTGTGCATGCCGAAATGTCGTAAATGATCGCCGTGTGGTCTTCTGCGGCACTGCAGATGTGGAAACGGGAATGTGGTGCCCACGAGATCGAGTTGACGCTCGCCGTGTGCTGGTTCAGTTCGAGCAGCGGCCCCCTCGTGTTGCGCAAATCCAGAATGATGATGTTCGAGCTGCCCGCGACGATCGTGGCGACGAAATTGTCGTCCTGCTTGTTCCATGCGATCCGCAGCAGCGGATTGAGATCGTCCGACTCGTACATGATCGTGCTCGATTCCAGGCTCCTAGTGCCATTCCATAAACAACAGTTTGCTGTCAATTCACGCAACGCTGACAGGTAACAAGCACACAGAATGCCTTACCGGAGATCGAAAATGCGCAACGAGCCGTCTCCGCCGACAGAGCCAAACACATTAGCGTCTTTGGAGAACGCGAGGTCGTAGACCTCGTCGTCGTGCGCGATGATCTGCTGCTTTGGGATCGTGTGGTTCTAACGCAGAATAACGGCAGATAATGCATTAAGCACACCGTATACACGTACAGGTGATCGCAGACGCATAGCACATAGCATTAATCGTACGTTCAAGTCCCAGATGGTGCACGTGGTGTCGATACTGGAAGTGCCGATGATGTTGGGCTCCGACTCGCTCCAGTCGCACGACGTGAGCGGCGCACACATATCTTGGCTCCGCTGCATACACATAACACATATCGTCAGCCCATATAACCTCCACTAAAGGCCATAGCTAGCTTCACACGTACGTGGGAGATGGTGGCGTGGCGCTCGATGGACGAGTCGCTGACGGCCCAGAGACGCAGGTAATCGGCCGTGGTCGCGAGGTACTCGACGGGGTTGCCCGAGGTCTCTGGCGACCACATCACCTTCGTAGGTGGGTACGGATGGTCGATCTCCACGGTGTTCAGCAAGTGCGTGCCATCGGGACTCGGATGCAAGATCTACATACAGCAGCAGATGCAGCATAAGTGATGAGCCATTCATGCAATCGTCTGCTGCTTCTACTGCGCGTACACACCTGCAATTTGTTGACGTACTCGCCCGGGATGAAGGAGGATGCGGCGACGCGCAGGTCGTTCTTCCGCGTGCTCCAGCAGAGTCCGTAGAGCCGATGCGGCGCGAAGTAGCTGATGAACGCCTTCCGATGATCCGCCATTTTCGAAGTTGGTAGAATGGTGTCCCGTGCTGTGATTCCCGAAGATTCCCTTCTTGGAAGCGATTAAGTTAGGGACAGATGAAGTTCTTTTAGGGACGCACGCAATCTCCAAACGTCGTATGGAACAAGCATGAGGAGCAAGTGATGACTATGGAGAACTACGCGCTGTGAATGCGATTTGCAGTGTGATCAGCGCCACGGAGCTCCTATCTAAATACTGATACACAAGGAGATGGCGTTCTTGCAGAAGCAGACGCTGAAAGCGGCGTCATTACGACAGCAGGAGCCGCTCGAGCGACCCACGGACGGCGTCCATGCCACGCGGCTACCGCTCTTGCTGCAAGACGCGCGCATGAGCGCTGGCAAGCAGCGTCATGACAGTACGCGCGGCAACTGCGAAGCGTTTCCCTCGAACCAGAGACCGCAGCAGTACGAGCATGTGCCTGCTGGTGAGCGCAGGAGCACTGTGGTGACAGCAACACACAGACACAAGAAGAAACGACCCACACGGGAGCCAAGCAACGCCGTCGTGTCTGGGAAGCACACTCTCTCCCCGATGGATGAGCAGATATTGATTCTGTATCACTCGTCGTTGAAGCGCTCATGGGCGGCTCAGAATGCGCAGAATGAGCTCACAGAGGTGGCTTTCCGCCAGTATGGATACGAAGCCAACTACGCTGCGACGCAGATCCAAAGAATCGTTCGCGGTGTCGCCACTCGCGCGCAATTGGAATCGTTCAACGGCCCTAAAAACCGGCGCGCGGCTCGTTACATGCAGTACGCGTTCCGGTGGCTGCTCGTGTGTCAGCGCGTGTTTCGACGACTGCAGCGCAAGAAGCACGCGAAAGCGGTGCGCATCCAAGCGTGGTATCGCGGCTGCAGGTGTCGAGACACACTACGCGATCACCAAGCGCGCGTGCTGCTGCGCGGTATCATCCTGTTCCAACGTTATTTCCGCGGCCACCGTTTTTGGCGCGTCGTCACGGCGTTACTCCATGATCGGCGAAATAAAGCAGCGATCGTGATGCAGCGCTGCACTCGTGGCTGGCGAGGGCGTCAGCTCGCAAAGGCTATTCGATTCGAGCAGCAGCGCCACGTGCGTCATCTAGTGACCACCATGAGCATTCACCAGAAGAGTCCACGCTGCGAGCGCTGTACGCTTGAAGAGTGCACTGAGGACTCGCTGTTCGACTGCTTTATGGCGCGATATGTCGGTTTGCACGACTTCAAAGGCGCACGAACACTCTGTCTCGAGGGGCTCACGCTCTTCCCGTCGTCAGCCAGGTTTTGTTTCTTTTACGCCGTGCTCCTGCAAGTCATAGGCGAAGACGTCGAGGTCGCGATGGCATTTTGAACAAGGCGCGATGCGTTTTGCATCTATCGGACGACGAACTGGCAATGGTACGTGCCCCTCTCTATACGAAATGCGTCAACAGGTACATACTCATGACCTGTTTGTTGCATGCAGTTCGAGAAGCAATACCTCTTACCAGCGCTACAATTGCGGCCAAACGATGTCGCTGCCTGTCTCGACTTGGCTGTGTTCTGTCAATCGTCAGAGCACATCGCACGTGCCGAGGCGCATTACGCAAAGTGTCTATCGCTGCTTCCGGTCGACTATCGCGTCCCCGGGTACCTTCACCGCGTGCAGACGCTCGATCGCTTGTTGCTGAATTACCACCGGTTTTGCTCCATCTTTAACAGTCGACAGGTCAACATCCTGGCAAAAGTCGTGCCAGTGGCCAAGCGCGGAGAGAAGATCCGCTTCATGGTCGCGAAACTCAATCAGTTCGTAGTCATCACACCTGCGGATCAGGAGAACGTGTGCCGCGTGAATGCGATTTATTTATCGAAAGACGAAGTGCTGGCGTTCTTGAGTGAGCGCGGGAAATCTGCCGCGGTTGAAAAACCGAGCATGAATGAGCTCTCACAAGACACAGAAGCAGCGAGTACTCCGAGCAATAACAACGGGAGTGTTCGGAGCTTGGCGGGCTGGCGAAAAACAGCCAGAAATCGCCTATGAGCCTGAAAAGTTCTCGAAATCTCACGCCGACGGCGAAAGAATCGCCAGCGCCGGCGGAACAGCAAACCGAAGCACGAGCAAAGGAGTCAAAGACGAATAATGCCATTATCCAACTGTATCAGGATGAGTTCCGGGGACTTCACATTCGCCCTGAAAAGCTTTCGGTGGCGTCCGAGAAGAGGTCCAGAGCGAGCCTGACCAAGGAGCATGCCGAGATGCTCTTAAAGGAGCTGGTACTCATTGATCCAACCAAAGCAACAACAGACGACAGCAATGCACTCAAAGTAGGAGCGAGTGTCGAGCCAATTTGGGGCACGTCGACAACTGTAGCATCATCATCGTCATCCAATTCACTCCACTATGTCGTGGTGCTCCCATTTTTGCTGAAACGGCGCCAGCAGCGCGCTTCTGCCGTCGTCATCTCGTACGCAGCTATCGATCTGCAGCGCGTGTTCCGCGGTTTCCGGTTTCGATCCCAAATGTGGCGCGAGCGGCTCATTCAAAACATCCAGCAGCGGCAAGTCGGCAGCATGCTCGCTCAACTGCAGGCGAATTTCCTCTTCCGTGAACGACGTCGTCACAGCG
Organism: Globisporangium splendens; assembly: GCA_006386115.1. Lineage (NCBI taxonomy): Eukaryota > Oomycota > Peronosporomycetes > Pythiales > Pythiaceae > Globisporangium > Globisporangium splendens. The sequence goes on along the minus strand of VFIW01000016.1, from coordinate 631,935 downwards.
CTATCGCGATCCAGCGTATCTACAAAGGGTTCGCCCACCGCAACTGTCTCCGGCGATGGCACCTCGAAGCAACCCAGATCCAGCGCATTTTCAGAGGTTATCGCGGTCGGAAGCGAGCCCTCGTGTTCCGAGATGGCAACTGCACGTTCTATATGGCCGAGAAGGTCTTTCAGCGGGGGATGGAGGTCAGCGGACGACGCATCATGCTCACTATCGAGAAGGTACGTCTCCTTTGTTGGCTTCAGTTCGTATTCTCTTTCCCATGTGACGGTGCTCACCCCTTGCTTTGTGCTGCTAGTGTGGTCTCTCTTTTCGGTTTGACGGATACGATCTTGAAAACTGTACGACGTATCCTGGGTTTTTCTCGCACGAGAGCACGCTTGGACTGCTTTGTCATCTGAACTGGACCTACGCAGAGAGCTTCTGCGGTCGAGAATGCAACGTCCAAGGCAAGAAGCTGATGATTGAAAAAGTCGCGTTGATCGATCGCACTAGTGGGGAATGTTTCATGAGCTGCGCCATCCTGGGTGACGATGAATCTGGGAAGCGCACAAATGATCGAGCCAATTCTTATACCATGCCCTTGGCCGATTGTTTCCACTCGATAAATCTCCGCAGCGCAAGCACTCTCGGTAAAGACGCCACAGCTGCTGCCATGCCGCTGACAGTTGACGATACCGCGCGACTTGTCCAAGCGATGACAGAGAGGTTAGCATTAGTGCATTCGATCCCGATGGCGACACAAGAGCTGAAGAAGAAAACCCCAGCCAGCTACCTGTTAACGGTAACACCACCACCTCGACGACATCTGCTCTTCCAAAACCAAGGTGCGCTTGATCAGGTGCGCATCTCCAACACCGTGAAGCGCAAAGCAAAGACTTCAAAGGGGGGCACAACAGATATGCACATTCAAGCACCAGAAGAAATCGTGTTTCCGATCACCGATGGAATGCGGGGTGTCAGCATCGGTCACAACCACTTCCGCAAGAAATGCTCGCGTCACGCTGTTCGGTACACATATGTCGGTGTGTGCTCCCGATCGCATCAACACCTGCTCACATTGAGGCATTAAACTTGGCGTTAAGCCCGGTGTGTATTCCTTCAACCAAAATCTCAAGAGGGAGTTAAATGAGCAGCTTTTGATAAACCAGTGAGTCCTCCTTAACACGCTCACCACGCACAATGAACATGGAGATCTATCACAAAGTTGCTAACACTTGGCGTACCTCAGGTGACAGGCATGAAGTACCGATTGATGGCATCGATGAATCGCTTCCCGTATAATGCCGGCTCAATGATCGTTGGCGAAGACTGCCCTGCGATCATGCCAACGGATTTGCCGACGCTTTCAACACGCTTGATCAAGTCGAACTGCCGGTAATAATCGATGATCCCGATCGTCATCTCTGTGAACGCCAGGTTCTCTCTTTGGAGCTCACCCAATCCAACAACCATTGAGTAGTCTATGATATTGATGGAATTGAGAAAGTCGGCGTCGTTCTTGATCGCTTTGACAATGAACTCGTGATCTTCAGCAAGAACGCCGAGTGGGTGGCCTTGCGAGTACTCCAGCAGGTTTCCATCCAGTAGCACGCGACCGTGCTCGTACTTTCCGTCGACCGATTTGATGTATCGATTTCGGGAACTTCCTTTCAAGTCGTAGGTCTGCGTGATTCGCTTGTGAGAAAACGCGTTCTCCATGACTGCAATGTAATGCACAGTCTTTTGTCCGGTTTCCTTTCTCGTGATCATCGTCTGGTAAAGCCCCACCGTCTTGGAGATGATGCTGGCTTCTCCGTCAAAGTATACCTTCGACATATACTTGAAGTATCCCGGCAAAACTTCCAAAAAGCTCTACAGACAGTGAGAAAGAGCAATAAACAAGTCAGAACTAGTTTGATACAATGGACATTTTTGCTCATAGCAAAGCTAAACAACCAACAACATACCTGAAGCTCTGTGGATGAGATATGCTTGATCACAAAGCGGTCATCGAGCGTGCGATAAAACGAAGCCCCTGACTTGCCTCCATTTGCGTCCCAATTCTTGACATGAGCGATAGAAAACAGAAAATTGTCGAGCGTTCCATAAAAGAGCTCACGAAGCACCTCGAACTTTTACAACACGTACATCAACAAGTTCAGAAACGAATCAAACACGACAAGGTTTTCGTTTCTCCCATACCTGCAAAGGATAGTACGCGATGGTAGAGAACTCCCACGGCGAGTTCAGCGCATTCGCAGAGCTTGTTCCCGATAGAAGCGACAAGTGCAGCGGTATCTCGCAGATCGAGTACTTGAATGGAACGTTGAGGGTCGTCTCGAGTGCTGCTCGCGACCAATTTGTTGAAATTGGAGAAGAGCTTACTGGGCGATTCTTGTTAACTGAAGCTTCGACTTCTTCCTGGACAATCAGCTTCCACGAATCAAGTTGCTCTTCATACAAATCGGACGACAAAGCGTACGCTACACACGTGATAGGCTCTGAATTGTTGACAAGCACGACATTATCTCCTGATCGATACGGGAGACTCGGGTGACCTGCCAGAAGTGCCTCTGGCAGATCCACGTTGAAGTCACTCCCAGGTGTATTGCGGCCGAGGACCCTGTACAAGTCCCAAAGAGCTGTTCGCCAACCCGATTGCGAAGACTGCTAGACGAACAAAGCAATTAACGTTAGAAACCCGCCATCATCGGTTTCTCATCCAATCGACAAAATCCCACTTACGTCTCTCTGGTCGCCATTTCTCCCGTTTGTTGACCGATCGTACGATTGGTTTGACGGTGTTTTCCTTCCGCTCTCGAAGCTCAAAAACGAAGATGTAGTCGATGACACGATCGAGCTTTCTGGCGAAATATCCGAGCCGTTGATACTTAGTCCATCGCTCGATCTTCGTTTCGATCTCTCTTTAGCACCTTCCCACAGAAAGTCAGTTGAGTCTCGCGAGATGGCGCTCGGTGCCAAACTTGAGTGTTCTCCTTCATCACGATGCCGAGGAGATGCTATTGGGGATAATGTTGTTGGAGTACTGAAAGAAAACCCAGCAAGAGTGAACGAGCTGCTCGTCATTGCTGCAGCCGCTTCCTTTGACAGGTTCTTCTTAATCAGTTTGCGAAGCTTGAGCATACGATCTATCCACCGACAAGCCAACAGATACAACGATCGCTGTGCTGTATCGCATTCTGCCAAGTTGTTCGCAGCATTGGCCTCCAACTTTTCGACTTTGTGCAGAAACACTAGCTGGTCGCTCTGAATCAGTTTCTTCAGACACACCACTTCCAGCACAACTTGAGCTTGAAGAGTATCGTCACATTTTTCAAAGGCTTCCACCGCTTGCTTGATCCCTTGAATTTTTTCAGTAAACAGCTCGATTAGCGAGTCGAGCAATTGTTTCATGCTGGTGAACCGCTTCATCACCACATGCTCGACAACAATGTGGTCCTCTTTGTCTGCAGCCACATCGAAGCTGAACCCACGCTTAAGTCGCCCGTCACCTCGAACGAGGCAAAGAGGAACTTTCTTGGCGAAATCAAATCGAGCAACCGAATCACCGATGTTGAAGAACAGCACTTGAGATTCCATTGACACGTGCGGACAAAGATCTGCTGGTGGTAGCAGATCCGTCGCTTTGTCTTCAGAGAACATGACATCCAGGAACCGAGCAAATGAGTACTTGTAGATGTACTTTTCCAGCGGTATGAATGGTGACACCATTCCGTTGCACTCGCGACACCAGCGCCAGAAAACAAGTGAAGGATAACTTTCAGGCTCTGTCGCTGTGACCCCATTGCTCTCGAACTGAGGTGGCTCATATATCCCTGTCAGCATCCCCATAACGTTGATGTCTCTGCCTAACAGCTTTGACAGGAATGCCGGCCGATTTGTATCCGCCGTGTTCGAAGCTCCTTCTTCACGATCTCCATTCTGGTTCAGAGACAATCTCGATATCGGCAGCCGACTTTCAGGTGGGAGCTCTTCAAACGAAATGGTTACCGTCCCAGTGCTGCAGCTAAAGGTTTGAACGTGATCAGCCATTGGGTAGCTACATTTTGAGTTCTAAAGCACGAGGATACGGGAGCACAACGTCAGCACCCAGGCAGCAGCAATGGAAATGACGCTGATTCACACATAACTCACCTGACATTTCAGCAGCAGCATGCCCATTTCTTGGGTCAAAAGATTACCAAACGAGATATCCATATCTGAGTACGCTTGAATCCCGAAATGCTTTGAGCTCGTACACGGATGGTATCGCACATTTGTAGACGATTGCTCACGAACGCGGAGGGTGCATGTTGTGTACCAAGTCGTCGCACCCTCTTCGCTAAACACTTTAGCGCTCCGTGGCATTAATCCCGGCTTTTGCAATTCCAGCTCTGACAACACGTGTGCTTCGAGGAGTAGTCGGTATGCCATCGACAACACTGATCTGGTCAGCCCTTTCAGCACGCGAAGCTTTGCTTTTGTTGGACCGGTGAGCAGCACAGTGCATCCATTCAGTGGATCACACCCATCCAGATACAAGTACGTTTCGGTTTTCGCTCGACTGCCAGCTGGTGTTCCCGCTGTCACCCCAGCGACACTCGGCGCAGCTGCCTTCTCTGTTTGCTCTTCCGCTGGCACCGTCGGGATGCTTTTGACGAGGAATGACCGACACGTTCCCACGACTTCTTTTGGATCGGATTTGTCTACATGATCAACTGATGTCAGCAGCGTCGCCCCAGTGTGACGGCTGATTCGTTCCAAAATCTCGAACTTGACGTTGAGGACAATCCCAACACCACGGGCTCGAAGCAATTCTTGAGCATGACGGGAAACTGTCCGCTCCACAAAAATCACATCTGGCTTCAGTGCAGTGATCTTGTCCACGAGGATGCTCATGTAGCTCTTCTCTTGTTCTAAGAGCGTGTCGAGCGAATTAAGTCGTCCAGCGCCAGCCGATCGATCGTAACTAATCCCACACGCGAAAAGAAGGATTCGCGGATTGGCAATTTGACGCGCCATTTGCTTGTGACTCAAATGCTTGCGACATAGCGTTCCAGCGAGCCACTTGAACTGGTATTTGGACTCTTTCTTGACATTCTTTTGCACAGTCTCTGCCATCGCAATGCTTTTCACTTTCACCAGACTGGAGTAGTTGAAGCCATTCGCCGTGCGGAAATTCATACTGAACAGCAAATGCCCGGCGACGACGAACGCGATGTCTTCAAGGGACACAGCTAAACGTTTCAGGTCCACATCACCACCAGGCGTCAGACTCTCAGCTGCTGTGTCAACAGTAAGACGAATTCCAGCACGTATCTGATCATGAGCTGCTTCCTACAGGATAAGATTCAACAGTTAGTTTCACGCCAGCTCCACGCAGTCCTTGCATCACGCAACAGCAAATTTCTCCTTACCAGGTATTTGCCAAGCATCATGTCTCGCGTTGTGTAAGTATCCTTTACACGAAAGGACATCGGTGGATCAGCTGTAGGTGACGTCACACGCCCGTCATGCTGAGCCGTAGTCTGTTTCAGCTGGTCCATGTCGATGTCACGGAGTCCTCCACTTTCGATCGCGCCTAATAATTCGACACTCGACCTTCGTCGGCGATGGCCTGGAGACTTTGGTCGAAACGGTCTTTGTACGAGCTTGCCGTCAAAGTCGTCAACTTCCATCGACTCAGACGATTGGATCGTGAAGAGTGGCGGCAACGCTGAAGCCCTATCACCTCCACTTACATCAGGAGACAAAGGCGGATTCAAGTATGTACTAGACACCTCACTCGCGTCCATTGAATCCATTGTCGTCGACGTGTCATCTGCCACACACAGTAGGGGCGAAGTCTGCAACTGCGGCTCGGTGTCTGCATTCCGATAATCCACACTAGGTGCTGCTGTAATGCCAAGACTGCTTCCACGGCTGAGTGAAGTGCGTCGTTGGCCATTGAGCAAGTTCTTCTTCCTTTCTGCGTCCTCAATGAAACGCGCACAAAACTTGCAGACCCGAATGAGCCCTGTGTGTCCGTGAGGAGCTCCTTCGATAAACTGGTCACTACACTCGAAACAAAAGATCTGACCGCACAACCGGCAATGGTGGCGACGGCGGAAAAACGTAAACGAGACCCCGCAGTCGTAGCAAACCTACAGCAGAAGCACACGTTTAGGAATAAAAGTTAGCAGTCGCCAGGACGTAGACGCATACGAAAAAACGCAGCGCATGCCTTGCATAGATGGTCCGGCATCCAATACTGATTCCCGGTCGAATGCGGAGGCGCTGGGATGTTCCGCGATGCAGAATCTGCACAGAATTCAAGTCCAGCAAGTGCATAGTTCAGTATTGGGATACTCAGAAAGAGCCACAGAGAGCGCATGTACTCGTTTACGGACCAGCTTGGACACTCGGTCGTTCGCTCATTGGCTCTTTCTACATATCAGACAAAGAGCGCATTAGCGAAACATCATCTCGCCAACTTCAAGTTCCCTGTATACGATCCAATAGCACAAACTCTACCGGAAAGCTCGAACCCGACGACGACCCCATGAACCCTGGCATCGGGAACGTCGTCAGTCTAAGGACCATAACGAGTTCAGGGAGCACAACATCGCACAATTAGCATCTTACACTCAACAAGTAAACGGAAGCGGCGCTTTCGGTCCGGGGCTGCAGCTCTGAAAGAACAGCCATTTAACAACATACCGAGATGGGTCGAGATCGAGGCGCTGGTGGTGCGGCATCGACTGCGTCTGCCGCGCTGGGGACGCCATCCTGTCGTCCCCCTGTCAGTCTCTTGGGGGGCGCTCTCTAACTCTCTACGCGTGCGCGTACGCAGCGGCTGGAGGGAAGAGATGAAATGCCGCCGCCTTGTGCTGCACACACCGCTGTTTCCTTCCGCACACGCTGGAATTGTTCTCCCGCACGAAGCGTTCTCTCGCGTGGGTATCTTGGTGTCGTAGGTTTCCCCTTATAAAAGGGTATTGAGTGTCATGTGCAACTCCTAAATAGGGGAATCAGACATCAACGACAAGTATCAAACGCTGATTGGTTGAAACGGGCAACAGCAAGTCATTTGTTCGTTAGGATAGCTGTAGAACAGTGGTGGGACACTTGAGTCAGCAACAAAAACATCGATCGATGATTGGCTGAAATTTGAGTCAAGCCGTTTAGGACAGATGCAAAATAGTAGGGGTTCGAAGGTGAGGGTCATGTCCATTTCGCTTGTTTGAAGACTGACAGCAACATGGGGTACGGCAAGTACTGTTTCGATGTGGACGCGTTCGCGGCGGACGAGTTCTCGGTGGCGGCGTTCCTGGAGGACTGCCGCACGCGCAACCCGATGGAGACCGTCCACCAGGACCTGAAGGATTTCCAGACGTCGCTGGAGAATCAGGTGCGACGGAGCAGAGCTAGCGGTATTGGATCCGCGCTGGGGACGTCGAGCACTTACTATACGTGTGTGGACGGCTTGTAGCTCGTTGCGATTATCAATGAGGACTATGCAGAGTTCCTGCAGCTCTCGTCCAAGCTGAAGGGCGTCGATGAGGCCGTCTCGTCTGTGCGTTTGCCTATTTTGGCGATCTTGAAGCGCGTCGATCTCACGCAGCTCGCGGTGGTAAGTGTTTAGCATAGTCCTCAGCTTGCTGCTGTTGTTGCATGCTGTAGTCTCTTATCCAGCATATTGTGTCTTCTGTTGCAGAGTCAACTGCAATCGAAGATCCATCGCCAGCTCAAGACGTTTGATGACTTGCGCAAGAGCGAACAAGACCTCCAACTGAGTATCAGGTATCCATTGTTCGCTGTCTTACATTTTCTACGCATACACGATCTACTGGGACTCAATGTGCTGTGTCTACACTCACGGCACTAGGGTATCGGAGAAAATTCTTCTTCTGGAAGAGCTTCTGGAGATTTCTAGTCCCCTCGATGAGGAGAACGATACTCCCGATGGCGAAGCACAAGACGATCCTAGCGCTGACGACGATGACGATGGATTTGACAATTTCGAAGCAATGAAGTTGGAAAACAATGACGTGAGTGCGGCGGAAACATGTGCGCGTCTGGAGCGTGCCACGCAAAACCTGGTGCAATTGGAGCTCGAGTTCTACGAGGGGGCTGACATTCCAATCATTCAGGTAATAAAACGTTTGTTCTTCTCGTTATCCTAGGATTCCTCACTGATTACCTTGATCCTGCTTGGCAGAGAGAGGAAAAGCGGCTAGCAGTGATTGAGGAAACGCTTCTTCGACGACTGGAGACGGAGTTCGCGACCGAGATCTTCCCCGATACATTTTACAGTCGTGACCACACCATCAGCGCGTCCACATTGAGCTATCTCTTGCGCTCGTATGTGCTCTTGCAAAAGAGCCACATCCCAGAAGAGATGATCGGCAGATTGCTCGTGCTCCCTTTTGCGGAAGAGAACGTGACCCGTGGGCGACTCGATGGCCGCGTGCGCGGCTCGTGCGAAGGGCTCCAGCAAATCTACGATTCGATTCTCGAGTTCATTTCAAGCAAATTCAAAGACATTCTCGCACTGCCCATTTGCCACGGCGAGACCAAATGTTCAGTTGATATTCTCGGAAATGCGATCTGGAAGCCACTGTTTGAAATTTTCTCGACCAAGCATGGGATCATCTTTCAAGCGGCCGACCCGGATCGGTTCCACCAGAGCTACACGCAGAGCATGCGCTTTCTGACAGCGATGGAGGCATTCTGCGTTAACGAGACGATGGAAATGCGCTTCCGATGCCATGAGAGTGTGGTGGAGTTCAAGGAGAAGTGGAATATGGACGTGTACTTTCAACTGCGGTTCGCTCAACTTGCTGCATGGCTTGAGAAGGCATTCGGTGTGAAGCGTGACGAACAGATCCCCGATTTTGCTGCGAACGGACCAAGCTTTCTGTATGAGAACTCGAGAGCTCTGTGGACGGTGCTGCGCGATTGCTGGGCTGAGCATGTCTTCCTGGAGCCGCTGGTACCGAGCTTCAGCAAACTGTGCTTGCAGCTGATCGTGTTCTACATCAATATCTGGAAAACGCCGTTGGTTGACGCCGTCGAGCAGCTCAAGAATGGCTCCAAGATCGACTTCAACGCTGTGCCACTTTACTTTGTGGACAATGAAGAAGACTTGATCTGTGCGGGCAGTGATTTCCACACTCTCAACCAAAAGGTGAGAAAAGCATGGTGGCTGTTGAAGGGTGAATGTATTGTGTGTAACTTTGCTTTCGACTGTGTTGTAACAGATCGTGGATGAGCTGTTCCCAGTGGTCAAAAAGAAGGTTGGGGCATTCGTCGACAGTAGCGACGACTTTGTGGCCGACTATTTCGCCGAGGTATGCTGCATTTTGGGCTATCACTACCCAACGATCAATTCTGTCCTTAACCTCTGACGTCTTTGCGTGGCAACAGCCTTTACAGTCCCTCGAAGAACTAGAATCGTGCTGCTGGACTGCGGCGTCCATCATGGTTGCGGAAGAATGCAAAAAAGTGCTCCCGGCATTGCGGTGCGTGATAGTAGTAGAGCATGGCATAGACACTCAAGGTTCTCATGTTGTGCTTTTCTCGTATGCCACGTGATTGCAGTACTGTGAAGGGACAGTACCAGATGACAAACAAACCGCCGCCAAGTTCGCCTTCGTCATACGTCGGCAGCATCATCAGGTTCGTAGTTCAATACAAAGCAGCACCAAACCTGTACGAGCGCTTGGTCCTATAAACTAACGCTGATTTCGTATTACAATTGTAGTCCTCTGCGTGAGTTTCTTGGCAAATGGGGCATCCATTTCACTGGTGCGTGCAAGCACGAGCTCTTCCAGAGCATCCTGGACGACGTGTGCGATCTCTACGGCTCGCTCTCGATGGAGCTCCTGAAGTCTGCGATGGAGCTCGAGGAGTCGCTCAAGAGCCGGAAAATGCAGCGCAACCTCTCGTCCAGTCTCGTGGGCACGACGAAAATGTCGGACACGGAAAAGATGCGCAGGCAGTTGCTGCTCGATCTCCAGGAAATGCAACGGTGAGTGGGCCATCTGAGTGTGAATAGTGGCGCTGTGTAAAGCTGCTCATACTGACTGCTCTTGCTATTGATGCGTGAATGTGCAGCCAAGTGCTGGAGTTGGGCTTCGAGCTGGAATCATGCCCAGCATTTCAGCGCGCGAGCTCAAGTCTCTCTTCAACTGAAGCATGACCTTTCTCGTCACATGGTTGGCTGAAATAGTGATAATTTCTTGTGTAAGCGAATGCAATTGGCTAATAACCAGTGGTGTCGAGTGTTTGTCTGCTGTTTCTTTTTTCGTGTGTCATTCTCATTGTTCCCAGCCAGTGGGAAGCAATGACGACGAAGAATGCGCAATGGCTCTGGTCTTGGGGTCTCTCGCTCGCCATGGCGACGCTCTCGCTGTGGAAACTGTACGACCTAGCTGCGGAGAAGGAGCTACCGCGGAAGCTGCTGCGGCGCTGCAAGCAGACGCACGAGACGTACCCGCACGGCTTCACGGGGCTGATCGGCAACACACCGATGCTTGAGCTCTCGAGTCTCTCCAAGACCACAGGATGCACCATTCTGGTAAATATCATTGTATGTCCCCAATCGAATGTGTGTCACGCAGCCTGTGTCACTAACGTAGCAGTTATGGTCGTAGGCGAAAGCAGAGTTCTTGAACCCTGGCGGGAGCTCCAAGGACCGCGTCGCCAAGGGGATCGTGGAAGACGCCGAGCGCCGGGGTCTGCTGCGTGAAGGAGGAACCATTGTCGAAGGCACGTCGGGGAGCACGGGCATCAGTCTCTCGCTTGTCGCCAGAGGTGTGTGGGTCGCTTGACTCGAATGCTGGAGGTGTGGTCACGAATTGATTTAATCCGTTTTGTGTTGTGTTGTGCTCGCGATTATTAAACCATGGATGGCAGCGCGCGGATACAATTGTGTCATCGTGATGCCTGACGATCAAGCCAAGGAAAAGAGCCAACTGTTGGAGAAATTCGGCGCCCACGTGGAACTCGTCAAACCTGCGTCCATTGTGAACGCGAAACACTACGTGAACGAAGCCAAACGTCGTGCGAAAGCGATTGAAGGTATGGAATCTCGTCGTAATGGACTGAGGCATGCGTTTATTATGGAGACTAATACAATGCGCGCTTTTCATAAACGTATTAGGGGGATACTTTGCCAATCAGTTCGAAAACACTGCGAATTATGAAACGCATTACACCACGACGGGTCCCGAGATCTGGCGCCAAACGAAGGGAAAACTGGATGCGTTTGTGATGTCCTCTGGTAAGAAAACGACTCACTGTGTGTGTATGTCGCATTAGACTACGCGAACTAACCAGAGAGTTTGGTATTCGTAGGCACCGGTGGAACTATCGCCGGCGTGTCATCGTACTTGAAGGAGCAGAACCCAGACATCCAAGTCTTCCTCGCTGATCCACCAGGATCCAGCTTGTACAACAAGGTGACGACTGCATAACATGCATGGTCGGGGTACTCGTCGATTCGCTTAGCCGTGTCGATGTTCCCCTTGTTTCCCAGGTTCGAAGTAATGTTTGCTACACGCCGCAGCAATCCGAGGCCAAAGTGCGCCGCCACCGGTACGTTTCCAGCCTCCCTTCTATTACAATATCGCGCCTCACTTCAACTCATGCGACCCCACGTACCTCTGCATCTGTATCAACAGCTACGATACGATCGCCGAGGGCGTCGGCATCGACCGCCTCACCGAGAACTTTCTGTGCGCCAAGATCGACGACGCGTTCCTCGTGACGGACCACGAGATCGTCGAGATGTCGCGCTTCCTGCTGCGCGAGGAAGGGCTCTTCGTGGGCAGCTCCAGCGCGCTCAACTGCGTCGCGGTCGTGCGCGCGGCGCGCAGGCTCGGACCGGGCCACACGCTCGTTACTGTGCTCTGCGACTCGGGCCAGCGCCATCTGACCAAGTTCTGGAGCGAGGAGCATCTGCGTGACCAGTGGCAGCTCGGCGCCACAGCGACCCATCTCGAGTTCCTGGACGGTTCGAACGGTCAACCGTAAGTGTTCAGAGAGAGCAGCATCCACAAAGCAAGACAAGCAGGATGACTGTAACCGTAACCTGGTAAATGAATAACCGGTCTTTTGACAATCACTCACTGCAACGTGGGACTTGGCTGTTTTTCGAAGGAAAAAAATCGGAGCTGAAAGCAGATCTTTTTTGCCCAGGCGCAAATGTGATTGGCTACATTTACTTTTTTATATCATCATTGATTGGATATAAGTCGTATAAAACGTTAGTGATTGGATGGAAATGAAAGGTAATCTTGGCAGTTGGCGTCACACGATCTGTGGAAGGATGAGGTGGGAGGTCCTGAAGGGGCAGAACGTTCCTGGTGCTGGTGCTATGTGCAGGCAGCACTCGACTGCGAGCTTCTCTATGACAACGGAGCGCGCCTCATGCGCTCAGTCCCCAACTCTCCAGCTCCTGCGCACCATCGACGCTGCTCTCCCAGTCGCACCCTCGCGTTCCCAGTTCCGATTCAGCATGCTCACTGCCGCCCTCGCGCCAACGTCCATCGTGGCTCCGTCGACGCCTACGACAACGATGGCTGTGATCCCCAACACTGCCGGAACGATCAGTCCCAAGGTGTTCACCATCGAAGCGCGTCTCAACCTGTCGCTTGGTAAGTGCACGTTTCCATCGCATTGGCCATTGCACCCCATTGGCAATCTTGCTAACATATCTACTCCTGGGAACTTTGTGCAGACGATTTGATCAAAGAGCGCAAGAAGGAGGCGAAGAAGGAGATCAAAGCCAAAAAGCACGAGTCCGAGAAGAAAGAGACCACGCAGCAACCAGCTCAAAAGCCAAAGAAGAAGAACGCAGAGAAGCAGCCTTCCCAAAATGCAGTCAGCGCCAAGAAAACGCAGGCAGAGAAGCGCAAGGCACTTGTGAATAAGAACCGGAAGCTGCCGCCACTTCCATCGACGACCACGAACGCCGCGAAGAAAAGCAAGAACGCGACTACGACACCACAGACGAGCACAAAAACCAAAGCCGCGAAGAAGCTCGCGACCAAGCAAAAGGGCGACGCGAAAGGTCAGCAAAGACAGTCAGTACGAAAAGTGACCAGTCCAAAGTCAAACGTGAACCAGACGAAGCCACAGCAGAAGGAAAAGCAGCATGCACAACCAGCACAGACACACAAGAAGCAAACGCAGAAGCAAGTCTTGCAACCTAAGGCAAGCGACACTGTGCAGCAGAAGATTCAAACGCGTAAGGTCATTCGGTCGAGCAAGAACGCCTCAAAGATCCGCATTATGATCAAACAGACGCAGCCCGAGCCACGAAAACAGCAGAAGCAGAGAACCAAGAAGCCCCAAGTCATGACGGTCGTGCTGCCAGGCAGAGTGCCGCAGAACCTCAGCAAGGCGACAGCGCGAGCGCAGCAGGTGGCGAAGCGAGTGACGCAGACCTGCAAGCAAAGGTCCTCCAAGAACGGCGCCTTTGTGGTGCGCAAGCCTTTCGTGTCGAGAAAGAAAAACTAGATTTGTTGACGATGGCGACACCTTGGACCGTTTGTTTTTGTATTGAATATCATTGTTTGGATGGATTTTCAATGGTGCTTTGGGAAATGTGAGATCGTCATATCTCGAACGTCTATTCCAGCAAACCTGGGTTGTTTATCTGTTTTTTGTTTGTTCAAGGGTTCTACAATGCAAACTTGGCAATACTTGTCTGGTTGTTTGCTTCGTCAGCATGGACTGATTTGAGCAACTGCCACCACGATATGCGTTTAGTTGCGCTGCTGCAGTCGTCGAAGCACGGTGTCGCGTCCCAACAGCGTGATCGTGTCACCAAGGCCGGCGCCGACCTCCATGCCAGTCAAGTAGTATCGAATTGGCATCAACACCCTACACAACACAATAAACAGTCACCACACGTCAGCGCCTCTAGTTTCGCAGTATAATGGCACAAGACAACGTTTTCGACGACGCACTTCTTCAATCCCAGCTTCTTGCTCTTCGCGACAGCCTTGATCGTCTTGGTGATGTCATCCTGCAAGAGCTCCACAAAGTCATAGTCAGAGCAGGAGCAGCACGACAGCAGCAATGCTCATAATGTTCAAAATGAGCTTTTGATGCAGTACCGGGTTGAATTCTTCGTCCGACAGCGCCTGCAACTTTGCCGTGACCTCGGCAACGATCTCATCTGCAGTCATACCGACAAACACATGTAGGCAGTCGTTTTCAGCGCATGGTAAGCGATTATTTGAATAACTCACCCGTATCATCGCCAATGTACTTTGCCTTCACGTCTTGAGCCTCCGCCGAAGTGAGATCGGGGTCCACGAAAAACGGGACACAAAGTGGTCCGAACTCGGGCAGCGCACTCACACGTTCCTATCAGCAAATCAATGTCAGCGCGATTCAATTTCTGGCGAATAACGAATGCGAGCATGCGTGTACCTTCATCAAATCCATCGATTGCCAGATGTAGTCGACGCCGAATTGGGCCACGAGGTCATCGACACCGCTGAACGACGTGCCCGTAATGGACGACGCAATGAACGGCAGCACTTTATCCAGCACGGCATGCTTTTGAGCATCCGAGATCTGGTCGTCGGCAAACAAAGAGCGGACGTGACGAGAGTTGATCCATCGCAGACGCTCGACGTTGACGACCGATCCCGCCTTGTTGACATTCTCCAACGAGAACTACAATTCACGTGGTTATGATTAGCCTTATACGAGGTCTGAGAAATGGAGATCACTTACGTGTTGTTCGAGTTCCTTCATGTCAAAGATCTCCTGATTGTTACCACCTGCCGGATTCCAGCCGAGCAAAGCAACAAAGTTCACCAGTCCACTCGGAAGAAAGCCCTTGTCCTGAATAAGCAGCACGGTACACACAAAAAGCAAAGCACACAAATGGTGTCAGCACTAGAAAGATGGTCCTATCCATCGTGCATGGCGATTACAAACTCACGCGGAAGTCTTCGACAGCGACATCGCCCTGGCGTTTGGATAACTTTGTTCGGTCTTCATTCAGCAAGAGCCCCAAGTGCGCAAACTAGTCCACAGTATCCCATAACCTCCCCATTAGCCGTGTGCAACAACATCCAAGAGAGAGATCAAATGCCTTTTTTGGTAGTACCTGTGGTGGTTGAAAGCCCAGCGCCTTGTACAGAATGACGTGCTTTGGCGTCGACGGGAGCCACTCTTCGCCGCGGATCACGTGCGAGATCTCCATTGCGTGGTCGTCGATCACGTTCGCCAAGTGGTACGTCGGGTACCCGTCGCTTTTCATCAGCACCTGGTCGTCGATGCCCGCGTGGTCGAACTGCACGTACCCGCGCAGCAGATCCTTCACGACGGTCTTCCCCTCGGGAATCTTCAACCGGATCGTGTGCACATCGCCGCGTGCCACGCGCTCCGCGATCTCCTGCTCCGTCAGTCCCAGACACGCGCGGTCGTACATCGTGGCTTCCCCATGGCGAGTCTGCGACGCGCGCAGGTTCGCCAGACGCTCCGGAGTACAAAAGCAGCGGTACGCATGACCACACTGCGTAGCATAGACGCAAACATCGACAGAGAATGACGCATATTTGATGAGTACACCGCATACAGTCATATGCAAAGCGCTCCACTAGTTTACCTCCACGAGCTTCTCGGCGTACTCCTTGTAGATCGGCAGACGCTGCGACTGGATGTATGGACCATGTGGACCACCCTTCGTTGGACCTACACACAATTATTACGCATTCCAGCTATTGAGCAACTAGCGCATACGCTCACATGTCTACCGCCGAATACATGTGCATTTGCGCATACCTTCGTCTTCTTCGAGGCCGCACCACTTGAGGCTGTTGATGAGCGCTTCCACGGATCCCTCCACTTGGCGCGTCTTCGTAGGAACACACGCACAGTATATGAGTCCATGCAAACTATGCAATAGCAATGCGCGAGTGCATCCAACGCCGATACTCACCTTGTCCGTATCTTCAATGCGCAGGAGGAACTGGCCGCCCGAGTTCTTTGCAAACAGGTAGTTGAACAGCGCCGTGCGCAGTCCGCCGAGATGCAGATACCCCGTCGGGCTCGGCGCGTATCGCGTGCGCACGGCCGCGCGCTTCGTCTCGCTCTGCGGTGGCGCCTGCGTCGTGCACCAGCGAGTTTGCGAGAGCGCGAGCGCGCGCTGTTGCCACACGGCGGCGCTGCGCAGCCGCCACGGCCGTCCCAATGCCATTGCCGCCACCATCTTTCAGAAACGAATGAGCAATGACCTCCACACAGAATGCTCAATTCGCATTTCAACCAATTAAAAGAAGGTATTGCCAATTAGTCTGTATTTCTAGCCAATTATAATCAGTGTCCGTCGACTTTCCTTCACTGCTGGAATGGTGCAGTCGTTGTGGGCGTGATGGTCGGGAAAATGGACACGATGGCCTCGACGACGCGCGGGTCCGTGCTCTTGTCGTCCACCGTCTGCTGCAGCGTCGTGTACAAGAATGCCTGCAGTGCCTTGTTGCGCGGCGCCCACAGGCTGCTCGACGTGGCGTTGCGCACCTCGGCGAGCAGCTCCGTGAGCGTCAGCGGCGCGTTCACGTCCTGCTCGACGATGCGCGTCATGGCCGGGAAGAGCGCGCAGAGGACAGCGTGCTTCTGGATGGACAGGATCTTGGCGTCCACGCTCACGAGCCCGCGCGCCAGGCAACCGGCTTCCGACGTCGGCTTCGAGCAGTCTTCGTCCTCGTACCCGAGCACTTGCACGTACGTCGAGTAGTCTTGCGCGGCCGGGAACAAGCCGTCATCGGCGCGGATGATGCGCGCCAGCACCGCGAGCACGCGCATCTGGTCGTCCTTGGAGATATATGACGGCGCATATTTGGTCTCGCCATCCCCGCGATGTGCGTGGGAAACGTTGACGCCGCCGAGCATCGGGTTCAGGAAGTCGATCGTGCCGTTGAGCATGCGCAGCAGCGAGGACTCGCGCCACCAGAGCGTGGACCACGGCGCGTCATTCGGAATCTTGTTCAGAAGCTGCGTCTTACGCAGCGACTTGGCGAGCTCCAGGCGGTCGTTCGCAAAGTCGATCGGGTCCGACGAGAGATCGAAGCGCTGGCCATAGGGACTCGCGGCCACGTCCGTGTCTTCGTCCGTCAGGAACAGCGGCGTCTGGCGCGCGAGTTCCGTCAACTGCGCACTCTTGAAGCCGGGAGCTTCGTTGCCCGCGATAGCGTATCCGTACGCGATCGCTGCCGTGTCATACGCGCCGATCGTCATCATGTAGTACTGGTGGGTCTTGGCTCTGTCAGGAGTCAAATCGGAGAAGATGTTGACCGGCACGTAGTCCATGATGGACGACGACACACCGTGCTTCTTTACGAACTCGTCGTCATTGAGCTCTTGGCACGAGATCCCGGCTGAACCGGCAAAGTTGTGGCGAAGACCCAGTGTGTGCCCCACTTCGTGCATGACCGTGTCCGTGAAATGGCGGCCAATGATGTCGTCTGGGACGAACCCCGTCATACCGTCGCTGGCAAACATGCCAAGCAGCATGCGATCGATCTTGTGATGCACGTGTTGCGCGATGCCGCACTGACGCAGACGATGACGTTGGCTTGCAGTCGTAGAAGTACTGGGTACTGCTGCTTCGGGGGGATTCACGTGAGATCGCTGGTCGAAATCCGTCATGACCTCGTCGAAGAAGCCGTACTCGAACAAGATATCGCTGTGCAGGATCTCGCCCGACCGCGGATCCACGATGGTCGGGCCGAGCGCATACGTCTGGTCCGAGATCATGACCGAGATGCTGTTGTACCGGAGATCTCCGAGTCGGTAGTCCACTGGCCACTCGGCATCACCTGGCAACACGACTTTGATCGCATCCTTGAAGCCGATCGCTTCGAACGCGGGATTCCAGGCTTCGACGCCAGCGACGAACGCTTTGCGCCAACGTGATGGCACGGACGGATCGATGTAGTACATGATGGGCTTCTTCGTGGCGTTGGTCTTTGGGTCGATCTCCAGACGACGGCGGTTAAGCATCGTCATCTGCGGGTCCATGCTGTGGAAGCCGTTATAGGTGCCACTTGAATCATTTCCTCGTGTATCGCTAGAGTCGATGCCGTATTGCACAAAGCGCGTGCTGAAATACCCGACGCGGTCGTCGGCGATCCGCTGGCGCATCAGAGTCTCGGGGAAGAGCCCAATGGCGTAGGAGACCAATGCGATGCCCTCCTGCAGCTCGTATTGGACGCGGAGAATCGAGTTGCGCGGGTATGACACCGATCCTTCTTGCAGGACGTCGTACGAGGTCGACGCGAGCGCCGTCGACACGAAGAAGCCGTTGACGATAAACTCGCCCATCGCAAACTGGAACGTGTCGTTGGTCTCTTCAAAGATCGGCACGCTCAGGGAGTACCCAGGCCACTGGCTGTTGTCGAAAACGTCCTGGAGCTCGTCGGTATTGTTATACTTCGCGTCATCCTTCTTCATGTAACGCGCGCGATGGTTCTCCGGTACGAGTAGGAGCGATTGCCCGTCCACTGATCTCTCGAAATGGAACACGTAGTCCGACGTCTCGAGCATGCTGCTGCCGCGCTCGCGTCCGGACTGCGGCGTCCCCGAGTGCTTCTCGATCGTCGGGTACACGATAAACGAGTCGTTCCAGTGCGCCTTGGAGAGCAAGAAGACACCAGCATTCGAAAAGTCTGCACGCAGGAAAAACGAAGTAGCATGTTGTGGATGCGTCACGTTTTCCTCCTTCTCGCCCATCGGAGTGACTGCGATCGACGCAGCGTCAGATGTCGACGAAGACGAGTTGCTGCTTCCATTCTGGTACGCGATGTCGAGTCCGATGGCGACGACTCCGAGCAGTCCGAACGCGACAGCACCGAGGATTTTCAGCTTTCGTGGTGTCCGAAGTGTCGTTCGCAGTGCACGAACTGAGCGGGTCACGGAGCTGGCGCCTGCAGTGCCAGTGTCCTCGGAAGATGCATCTCCTGTCGACACATTATCGGCTGGAGCAGACATGTCAATGTGGACGCTCCCGTTCTCTTGCGTGAATCCATTGACCTGCGCCATTGTCAACTTCCGACGAGCAATAGACACGATCAAGCGCCAATGTGCTTCGCCTCGACGTTCCTTCTCTGTTGCCGACGGCGGGTGTAGAATGCGCTTTCATTCTCTCTTTCTCCATGTGAACGAGCGTCACGAAACTGCTCCGTTATACCTTTTCGGAAACGGATGAAGCCACTTGTAACCACTAGAGTGGTGGTGGTGGTGGTTAACTCAATCAAGCTGCTGTTGTTCTCGATTCTGGAACTGGAGCACGAGCGCTGCAATGACACCGCTGCTTGACTGACTACCATCTTCGTCGCCAGCGGTGAGCTGCTGCGTTTTTAGTCGTGCCAGAAACCCTTTTCGATCCTGGTTCAGACGTTGCGCCACCTGCGCTTTCGTTCTTGGTGCTTCTTCGCATGAAGATGATGGTGTTCCCGTTGCATGCTGTTGCAGCACACTTGAGATCCATTTGCGGAGCTCGAGATCCACTTGATGCACGACATTTGCATGCGTACGCTGCTGGTCGAGCATCTAAAGCGCCACCACACGCAAAAGTATGATCCCGTCAAAGGCGTCCGCTGCTTATAAAAACGGCATTCTACATACCTTCTGCCGATCCCTCTTCTGCGTTTCAGCCGCCAGTTGACGTCGCTCTCTCCGCGACACACGCACTTGCTGCACCAGTTCGGACAGCGTGTCCTTCTCCATGGCAGCGCAATCACCATCCGTTGTGATCATTTCCACATCGAGAAGAGGACCGGGGTTAATAGTCTTCGTTGGCCGCTCAAAGGCGTGCAAACCTCCATTGGGTGCTTCGAACACGCTCACCATGCGCTCAAAGACAGCGTCGGGGACGCGGGCCGCGCCTTCTCGAGTCGCATTCCGCTGCCGACACAGCGCTACGGGCGTATCCACGTGCAGAATCCCAAATCCACAGTCGACTACAGCAGTTAAGATCATCATATGGATACGCATTAAAAACGACGACGAGGGCATAGAAAGCTACAATTTCTGCTGGTTGCTCACCTTCGCATGCGAGCTGGTAAAAGCGTTTGCGCAGGCTTCGGAACTGGAAATTATCATCCACGAGCAGCACCAAGAGATGCTCTTCCTCTGATGATGACAAACCACCGTCTTGCGCGGTAGTCTTCGCATTTGCGCCCTCGTGCGCTTTGCGCCACGCCTTCACGCGGGTCATCATCTCGCGCTGGTAGTGCTTCCAAAGCGCAGGATCAAAGTCCGTTTGACTGGTGCTGGAGGAGGACGCGGCGAAGAGGTCGTCAAACGACAGGCGCTCGCACTGCAGGCGGCGCATTAGGCAATCACCAGGCGCAGCATCGAAGTGCGAAGTACTACATGCGAGTCGTGATGCGAGCGTCGTCTTTCCTGCCCCTGGGAGTCCGCACAGAACGATCAGCACTGCCTCGGCGCCATCATCATTGATCGCTTCCACCATTTTTGGCTGTTGGGGAGATGGCGCGTCTATTGAATCCAGTTATTAGCTCAGCCACTACTAAAACTACATATGTCATTAACGACATAAACATTCACTCTCGTATGTGAAGTTCTCGAATTGACTACTAACTACTCCTCTTCAGTGGTGCATTTGACTTTTGGAAGCAGGATTTCTATATGGCAGTGCAACTTTTGTTCGTAAACGGCACATCTATTAAATCAGTGATAGAGTCAGTATCACCAACGTACTGAGCAACGAGAGCACAGTAACCCTCTAATGACCAAACACACATGATTTGTTCCCTCTGAAAAGAAACAGCAATGTGTTGATCATTTCGGAGGAATAGAAGACCGGCACGTAGCACTTTGTAATGTGGTCATGCGCCATCACCACGACGCACTGCGCAAAGTCTTGAGGAGTACACCGGAAAGTACCGTCGGTAAAAACTGTCGAATGTTTCTGCTTCAATAACTGGATATGAACAGGGTGTGCCACCCAACCAGCTTCTCAGCCTCTTTTGCTAGCGGACGCTCGTGGTCAATGTAGCTGTGATAGAACTGGAAAGAGAAGAGATCCGTGTCTTGAACTCGCACCATTTCCCCATCTTCTGTTTGACCAATTACGTTGCCGCCGCAGTGTTCTTTGCAAGCTCAATACACCCGACGCTTGACTTGATCGCGCGCCAATCCGACAACTGGAACATCGCTATTGGTGGTGTAGAACTGCATGCTGACAACGTCTCAAATGTCTTCTGCAACCATCGAAAGATCGGTCACAGCTAAGCGATCCACTTCTCTCTCTATTTCTTCGCGTGTGTCAATGATTTCGACAGTCGGGATGGATTCGCCTTTGCAGCTGTGTAGAACAACGTTGCTGTGCTCCACACTTTCGGCAAATAGGTCGACTTTCCTCGGACACTTTTTGCCACGGTTGTGGATACAACGGTAGGATACCTTTTTCATGGAAATAGTGGCGAGCGTATACTCAAAGCCGTGCAAGAAAAGCTTTGTCTTTCCGGTACGCCATACTGGTTTGGGCTTTTTTGCGCTGGCTGATTTGTTGTATCGCTTGTTGATGATTGACTACTGTAGATGCTTCCCTCGGTCGCATTCCACGCCTCTACTTCTTTGCAAGACGAACGACAACGCGAGAGTGAGAGCCTCGGTGCTCAGTTTGCAGCTACACCTATGCTGAAGACATAGCTGACTGAATCTCGTTATATAGCGTGGAGACACTAGTTCACTGGTGTTGCTGTGACTGGGGTCTTGGTGATTTTGCAAAGTGATGGATTGCAAGAAAGTATGTGGTGTTGATTCCGTAGATGTGTGTGGCGTTGGTTTCATGGACAAGATCAGTTTCTTAGTGCAGTATCTCTCTTCTTTTTATTGACCAAAATGACAGCCCTGATCTAAATGCTATAAATACCTAAGTCTATACCTGACCTGAAAAACACCTGCGAAAAACCTCATCGTCTGTGAGAAACCAGTCGATGACGCCGACGAACTCCTTGCTGGTGAGACCATCGAGTCTGCAGTGGCGCTTCCATTGCAGCACGTCGTGGAGTTGAAGGGCGGGCTCAAGGCGACGATTGCTACGGCTGCGGACGAGGCTCGAGAGAGTGCAGCGATGCACAGATAACGACGAAGCGAGAGTGCCATTGTTGCTGGAGTTGATTTTGGTGGCTGGATGCGAAATCGGAAATGAAGGCAAGGAACGAAAGAGCTTTCCACGCGGTAGAAAGTGCGAGAAGGGGCACGTGAGGTGCAGCTGCAAAGGTGGGCTTGAGAAAGTGACACGGAGGTGTACGGCCCCACAATTGCTGGTGTGCCTTGCATCCACGAAACTTGATCAGAGCGCGCGGAAAATAATGGTAGGCAACTACTCAACCACAGCTGTTGCTGGGTGTAATCTATCTTGCTATTCTGCATTACAAGTACACTGATAAGTTAGTTTGTTCACTGCTTGCACCAGACAGTGTCTCACCATCCATACGCAATTTACAGTTGATGTCTTGCGCTCTCTTGCACCAGAAATCGACTGATGCCCTCAGCACAGCTGTGTACATGGTAGCGCGGCGTCGCTGGCAGTGCCTCAATGACCCAATCGTGGCTAATGTCGGCTCACTGCAGCGCTTCAGATTCATTGCTGTTCCTGCTATGGCGATCTCGAGACACCCTGGGTTTCTTTACTGTCGAGTAAATGCTCAACCGATGGCGATGTGGTCGATCATTTGGTGAAGCTTCACCTTTGCTTGTCTGTGCATTTCCATCGGCAGATTGCAGCCGCCGCGGTGAACGTGGTAGATTGTCCGCACTGCCTTGAGAACGATGTTCCGACCTCCTTGACGATGTATTCAATGGTTCTTTCGCCCTGCGAGTTCGTCGCTTCTCCGTTGCGGTCCGCATCATCACTTGCTGCTCATCGAGCTCGCGATCCATCTGCCAATGCCACAACACATTACATAAGCAAAGGCGAACATACGCAAACCGAAAACGCATACACTCCACCTCCAATGGATCGCGTGTATTGTACTCACCTTTGCGTCTCGCTTCCTCAGGAGCTCGAGCTTCCTCTCGAGGCGCTTCAACTCGCGCTGCTGCGTGCGATGCGTCTCCCACTTCGCCCACTCCTCCGGCCCCTCCAGCGCCACGAAGCGCAGCACGTCTGTCGCGATCGGCAGCAAGATGTTGAACACGATGCAGAGACATCCAAACACCGCGGCGATCTCCTTCGTCAGCCCCGCGAGCGACACGCTCAGCTCCATTGTGTCCGCTTGTTGTTATGTGCAGCAATCTTCGTCCTTGTGTCCATCGGACACTTTTTTACAGCGGACGGAATTTATTCTTTTTTGTTACCTTCCAAAAATTACCAACGGCATAAAGTACGTTTCTTACTCAGAGTTACAGGCTACAGCGTACTTAGCGTGGTTACACTGTCAACACCCCTTGATGATACCCGCCTTGGAACGCCGGCGGCAGATCGATGCTCGCGCCGAGGTTCAGCAGAATGCGCTCGAGGCACGACACGATGTGGTCGAACGACGGTCGGTCCTCTGCGTTCGCGCTCCAGCACTCCGAGATGAGGCTCACGTAGTCCGGATCGACCCCCTCGGGGATCGGCGGACGGATCCCTGAGTGGATGGTCTGGTTGTAGAACTTGATCGGAGCCATGCCGATGAACGGGTTCTGGTTCCCGTCGGCGATCATCTCCCACATCACGATAGCAAAGCTGATTTTGAACAGGGGATTGAGGAAACACCAATCAGTCATTAGGACAACTGTGGATGCACGAAGGCAGGAAGCGACGTACCTCCAATTATCAGCCTTGAAAGTGTACCCGAGGTCTTCATCCAACAACACTTCCGGTGCGACCCTAAGAACAAAAATTGAGATGTGCGATTAGTTCCACCCTAAGTTCAGCTTTGTCATGATGTCCTAGTACAAAAAGACTCACCATCCTGTGGTACCACATTGCGTGAACGCAGTGTCGTTGTCAAGAACTTTACTGATCCCAAAGTCGGCCACCTTCACTCGCCAATCGTCATCCACCAAGAAATTATGCGACTGCAATTTGCAAACAAAAACATGGGGCACACCATAGTCAGTCATCAGCACCACAATCAAACCTTTCCAAACACAGAGAGTCAGGTTGCACATACCTTAATATCACGATGGATGATTCGCTTCGAGTGGAGGTACTGGATTCCTCTTGCAGCATCAAGCATCATACGGACTTTGAACTATGGAGAGCAAATTACATGAGGCTAAAGGTTCACATAGCAGATGACAGAAATGACAATCTGCGTATTTCTCCATACCTTCCAAGGAATTGTCTCGAAGTTGTTGCTGTGAATGACCTCGTATAGACTGCTCAGCATTCAAGAGGCATTAGCAGCAGATAGTCAAAATGCGCAACGAAAACAGGACTTCTTCGCGTTTACCTTTTTCGCGAGCAGTACTCGGTCAGGATCAGCAGTTTTGGATTCGTGCATGCACCGATAAATAACACAATGTTTGGATGCTTCAGCTTTCGCAACATGGCAACTTCTTGGGTGTAGTCGCCCAAGATCTTGTCCGTGAGACGCACATAGCGGAACGACTTCACAGCAACCTGAAAAGAATAAACCAAGGAAAAGCAAGTGAGTCTCCGTCCGTCTCCTCCATTTTGCACGAGCGGACCAAAAGTTTACCTCTGCAGCGCCATTTCGACTCATCCAGACTCCTCGATACACTGTAGCAGCCTTGCCACAACCTAACTCGTTCTCTCTGCCTCCGAGGATTCGAATACTTTCGTACGGAATGTCGAGGTACTGGTTCTGCGCCTCGAGGACACGTGCCTGCTCTTCCAAATTTGATACGTCTTGGGCGAGATCTTCCGAGATTGCCGACATAGTAGAAACGGAGTTGGGTGCTTCCGGTACTTTTTCAACGACGTTCTCAGCCACAGGCACGATTTGTGCTCTGTTGTTACTTCGAGCATTCGCCGCTGCAATGATTTCTAAAAGTGGAGGAGCGGGTCGGAATTCCTTGCTGGCTTTCCGTCGGAGCAGGTAATTTGTGACAGACAAGATCTTCTGAAGTTCCGCTTCACGAGCCTCCACTCCACGTTGCACTTCGTGCCGTCTTTCTGCGGATAAGCTGACTGAAGCCGTACCAGAGTTGATCTGCGTATCATTGTGCTCACTGTCAGACAAAAACTCAGACATGGGAGCATTGAGGAAAGCAAATATTGTACCTGATCGTAAAGTTTCGCCAATACAGAATTTTCGCCGTTGTCTTTGTCATCCACGTGAATCTTGTCACCATGGCCAAGACCAATATCCTTCCGGATACCAGCCTCGTCATCGTCAAGCATAATCGCCTTGGAATTTTGTTGTGCTTCTTCGAAATTTCACAACATAAATCAGACTATGCAGTTTACAACACGAGTGTAGAGTTTGCATTTTCGTACCATTCTTGAACTCATCGGTTTGACGAATCCACACAATGCGTTGCCGGTTTTCAGGAATGCCAATGTTAGCTGCGATCTCTTTCCGCAGCACCCCAACGTTTGCGTCAAATGGAATTTCCAGACAGACTGGTGGTTGTGTATCCCCCGATGCTTGAATACAAACCTACGTATTCCCAGCAAATGTGCCATTATGAATGGGCAAACCTCACATCATATACACACACACACAAAAAACAAAAAAAACAGAACTCACCACACGAAGAAGCATGCAGTCGTTGTCAACAGCTCGTCGAACTCGGTCACGAATCGATTCTTCCGATATCTCAGACAGACTGCTGGCAAAGAAATGAACCTAAACGAATCGGATCCTTAGAAATTGGACGCACAAAATCTCATCATGAACAGAAACATTGACATACGTGATGCGGGAACACGCGCGAGATCTCAGCACTGAGGACATGTGCTGTCAGTGCGCGTTGAATCTTCGAGCTTGTCGAGTTGAACGAGTCGCGCGAGTTGGAACTCGGCGGCGCGTCGCTGTACGGGCTCAGAGGCGGAGCATTCCACATGTCGGCTTCATCGTCCGAGTTGAAGCCGGTTGGTGACAACTCACTGCCCTGCCACGTCACCAAGACATACTTGGAGACGATGCGATCCGTTCCACGATGCAGCGGGATATCCACACGAAGATAGATGTACATGGTTGGACCCTCTTGTAGCACGGACGTGATGCCTCCGATCCCCTTCAAGGCGTACAGACCACTCTGTGTACATCAGTATCCACATGTACAGTGAGGCACACACAAAAAACAAACTGTGCGCTATCAAACACAGATACATTTTCTCACCATGCCTTTCTCGATGACGACCAACTTTTGCTTGGACTTTTCGTTTTCCAGCGTCTCGTAGCCGCAGACGACCCAGTTAAACGGTGCGCTGTCGGATCGAATGTCCTTGACTGTCTGCGCGACTTCGGTAGCGACCTCGATTTCGTTCGAGATATTTCGTCTCGACGGGCAACGCGGTCGTCGCTGAGGCAACTGACGCAGGATGCTTCCCTCACTGACAGGCAACAGACGCATAGAGTTAGTCAATGGATCAAGGCTCACTGGATGCAGGTGCTTGCTGCAGTTGAATCGCTTACATGAGCTCTTCTGGGCTTTGCAAGGTCACATGAGTAATCGCTCCTAGATGTTTCTATAAGGGGAAGCGAGGTGTAAATCAGACGTCAGTGATATATAGAACCTGTGAAAGAAAAGCGTTCGAATACCATTCCTTCGCGTCTTACCCGTATTACGTGGTTGAACTCCGTGTACTTCGTGCGCAAGTAGATTGGCAGACTGCGGCCTTTCCAGCAAAACGACACGAAACCCGGTGGGAACGTGTTGTCCTCGTCATACTCGATGCGGGCAAACCCGTAGCAGAGCGTATTCGGTGCGAACAGCTCCGATGGCCATTTCGACTGGTCCGAGAGAGTACCATCTCCTGTCGCAATAGGTTTCATCGTGTTTCGGCTTTCGCGGGGATCCTAGCAGCAATTTTGTAGGACACAAAACGGAAAAATAAAACAACCTATCTGCAGTGAGCCATCTTGCTTCATGGATACGCGTATGCATCCAACGAGGCACAGCGCCACCAAAACATTCCATATGCACGCAACAATATAAAACGCATTGAGAAATATGGAGTACGAACCGCAAATGCAAGAATCACCCACGTCGGCGAGGCTTGCGTCTTGACGGCCTCGAGCAGGTCGTCCACCTGGTTGAAACAGAGATCCTGCGCCTTGACCGTGCGGACAAACGTGTGCGGGATCTGCGTCGCGTCCATCCTCTTTCGTCAAATGCTCCTCCTTCAGTGTTTCTCTCGCACAGCCGCAGTACCAGACTCAACTTAGCTCCAAGCTTGTTCCTCCTTGGCCAATGTCCAGACGTTCTCTTTCTTTCTTTTGTCAATTGCTGATTGCCGGATCCTGGGGTTATTTCACAGCAAAGCGCTCTCAGTAAGAGTACAATATATGGGTATGCGCACACACGCAGACGCGCGCGCTCTGCACGTACCTGCACGTACCTGCGGACGCGGGCAATGCGGACGCTGCCGCCTGGGAATCAGGCAGCGGAGGGGGGAACGAAGCGCGGATGTCGCCTCGCTCGCTTGCTTGCAGCGAATATACTTTTTTTTTTTTTTCATCAGGGAAAAACACCCACACACGACCATCACTCTGCAGCTTTGTCGTACCGTCGACCCTGTGTATAAAAGACGTCTGGAACGGATCTCTGCGGTTCGATTTGTTGAAATAAATCATGAGACAGATCCCGACTGGTTGAAATACCGCCCGCTGGATCTATTGCAGCAGAGAGCGCGGCATGCGTTTAGAGAGGGAAACTGTCAAGTCGTTCTTCCACCGCCAATATGGCCAGGCAACAGGTGATGGAAAGGATGCGTCGGCCACGAAGATGCGCCGCTCTGATGGCGTTAAGTGCAGCAAGCGCAACGCTGCAGATAGATACATTATGTCCAGTTGTGGCTATACGCGTGCATGCAGTTGTATTCTATATTGACACTTGCAGCAGCCGTCGATCTCGGACGCGAATTGCGCGAGGAGCTGTTGCATGAATGCATGGCGCTGCTTGGCGATGCGTCGCTCCGCGTTCGTCTTCACCATGCCGCGCAGCTTCGACAATTTCTATGGAAAAAACAAGCCGCATCGCAATTGTACGAGCAGCGTGCGAACGCATGAGCCTCTGGTCCACCATCAGCCGCAATCGTTACAACAGCATGACAAGACGGAAAAACGCACCTCGTAGAGCATGTTGATTGACGTGCTCCGGCGCGTGGGGTCAATGCACGCGTCCTTGGTCATCGATAGATTCGGTGGGATCGCTAGATCGTACAACGCGCGTTTCTTGGCGCCGCCGTATGTAAAGACTCGTGCGATGCCGATCGCGTCCTGCACAAAGAAAAGAGAATGCGGCACCTGTCAGCGTCCATTTGACTCAATAGGCAACATCAAGCATATCATCAAAGGCAGCCATACCAGGCGGTCAGCGTCTTGAACGCAGGACAATTATGGTGAAACTAGCCTCTGGGCATCGTTGCAATGCATGAAAACATCAGAGAAATGACAGTTGTGCCACCACCAGAAGATGCCATGCTTTAAACGCACCTTTCCGTTGTCGAGCTGAATGTGCCATCTTCCGCGCTTGTAAGTATTTGCCTGTGTCTCTGTGCTGCTGCGCCACATGCAAAGTACACAACACTTCGCCATATAGGCAATGCGTCCTGCACAGAGAAAGACCCGAAACCCAACGTCTGATCTCCAGTTTTCGCGCGCACTCCACCAACACCTGCAAACAAATGGCGCGCTATTGTACCCAACAAAAGCAATGGCACAAAGCTTCCACTGCATTTCGTTTCTTACAAAATATACAGAGGGCATGGCATGCATACAACGTATAAATTACTCCCACTTGCGCTTGCTTGAGCCGCAACACCACTAAAATCGCTTAGGTGTAGTAGAGCTCGAGCCCCATGCCGTCGTGGATCTCGTAGTCCTCGAGCGTGATGTGGTCCTTGTAGATCGTGTACCACTTCTGGATGCGGATCTTCTCGGGACGCGTGCCGACCTGCGCAGCCACGAGCTTCTTCAGGTCCCCCACCGTGTCGTCCTCGTTGCACTTGACGCGGATCTTCTTGCCCAGTCGGTCGTTCAGCACCACTTCGATCATCTTCCTCTGTGCCTTCTCTTCCTTGCTTTGTGACGGAATAGCACCAAAGCTCGACTCACCCAACCATCGTCGCCACACTATATTAGGTGCATTTTGATGTTTGCCACACTATAGTAGGCAGATACCGCCGTTTTGGGGTGCCAGACTGAATAGGAAAGCAGCATGGAGGCGCGGATATGCGAGTTCCTGGTCGATGAAGTCGCGCTCGAGCTCTGCTTTGAGGTGATGAGGAAAGCCCAGCGTTTATATGCACATGACGCAGTTACTGACTGTGTGTGTGTGTATTTCTGTATTGACGTAGATACACCGGCAAGTGAAGGTGGACGGCATGAGTCTCGACGAACTGTACGACGTGGAGCCCATTGAACCGAGAGGTACACACTTTTTTTCCCTCTATTTAGAGTCAACGTGGCATGCATACTGCCATTACCGTTCGTTTGGAGCGCAAGAAAGTGCTGACGCCTTCATTCGTATGCGTGTGTAGAGCACGCTCCTGTTGAGCAGCCCCAGAGTCTGGTCGTGACTTGTTCGCGGTGCCAACGGCAGGTGCGCTTTCATTCTTTTCGTACAGCTCTACTGACAACCACTCAAGCGTCACCTGCGCAACATCCTACTGAATGACGCATTTTGTAAACTGGCGTTAATGTGTGTATGTCATGCTTTCAGGTTCATGCATCGCGATACGTTCCCCATTTGGAGAAATGCATGATTGGCAACCGTCGCCAAGCAGCCTCAAATGGTCCGCGGCAGTCTCTACCACCTACAGATCGAGGTGCACAGGCGCTTCAGCGAATCAAGATGCCAGACATCAACTCGTACTAGAAGCGTCGGTGAATTGAAGTTGTCGTAGCGTGTTGCCATGCAGAGAAGGGAGAATTACTGCTGACTAAACGGAAACTAATGATACACACGGACAGGAACGCACGTGACGCTCAAAAGCTCGGTAAGTCCTGGTCAGAAAAGAGATCGTCGTCAAATTCCGAAGGACGCTGAGACGATTCAATCACACTGTGTTCACCCTCGCAGTCCCCGTCTGCCTGCTCATGCTCGTTCGCTTCGTACTCGGCTGTCGCTTCTCCGTCTTCGACCGCATACTCGCCTTCTGCCTCCTCGCCTTCCGCCTCTTCGCCTTCGACGCTGTACTCGCCATCGGCTTCAAAGGGGGTGTCCACTTCGTACGGCCAGCCTTCGGGCGGAGTCCACGCGCTCTCTCCAGTCTCGTGATTGAACCAAAAGTAGTGGTTTGTATTGGAGTCAAAGCCTTTTTCCCAGTCACCAAACGTCTCGGCTTCTTCGTCATCGGCATCTCCAGCATCAGACAGCACTTGCTCTTCCTGTGCTTCAGTCTCCGGGACATAGTCGCCATCGTCTTCTTCGACCACGAGTTCCTCATTCGCCACGCCCTCGCCAGTGAAATCAACGTGTTCAGTGCCTTCGACCAGCTCCGTCTCCTCATCAGGTGCTACTGGTGCGGCAAGACTCGTTTCCTCATCTACGTGGACATCATCCGTCTCCAATAACGGATCCACGTCAGCATCGTGATCAAAAATGGTCTCCCCTCTTCTGGTTCAGCCGCTGCAGACTCTTCCAAGTCACGCAGTCCGATATGATCTCCAGTAATATCGACATCGCTGCCGAAGATAACTTCGTCTCCGGTATACGCTGGATCACTGCTGATAGGCGTGTCTTCACTAGTTCTTAACCAGCCATCGTCGTCATCAGCAACTTGTTCTTGCGCTGCAACAGAAACATCCTCCTGAAGAAAATTTTGCGTCGTCAGTGAGTACCGGAGCCGTCTCAGCGGCTTCGTTGGTTGTGAGGAAGATTGACTCGTCGTCGCGACTCTGGATATCTTCTGCGATGTCCGTCACCGCCGCGTACGTGTCCACTTTGGGGGAATATGCAGGAGCCGGTACTGGGGAATGTGAGACTGGTTCGACTTCGTCAACATCCAAGAAATCCAAAGCAGAGGCCTCAGCTGTGGTGGTGGAATCGTCGGGAGTGCTGGCGTCGTCGTCAAACATCGATTTCTCAGATGAGAGGAAATCAAATTCATCGTCTGCACCAACGGAGAAATGGTCCAGATCAGGCTCCGCAGCACTCTGCTTCGCTTCGACTGTCCCAGTCTCATCAAGAGAAGCCTCCAGCTCAATCTCCGGTGGTGATGACGGCGCCTTCTCTGTTAACTCACAAGCAGGCTCTGAGATGGATGCAAAGAGTCGACTCGTAACGCTTGGAGACAAAGTGATTTCATTGATCTCATTGCCAGCACGGTGTGTTGTTTGGGAATCTCCTTCTTTGCAGTTGATGGTCTTGCCTGCAATTGGATGCGGATCGTCCCTTTTTGCAGTATCGTCACTACGGTGCTCTTTGTCGTCATCTTCCTTCCGTGGGAGGATGTCTCGAAGGTCAGTGGTTCGCAAGGCACGACAAAACTCGCAAATGACACTCGATCCAGGCGCATGAGCCTCCAGTTTTTGTAGAAGTTGACCTAGGGATTTCTTCACTCGTCCCAACCGTTCAAAAGCCTGCGCGCATTCTGCTTGTTTCGCGTGGTCTCGGTTGTAGTCTCAGATCTTCCCGTACAGAGCATGGCTCTCGCGCTCGTCCAAGATATCCAGCGCCTCCAAGCTGCTCCGATACTCCAGCAGTTTCTTCTTGTCTCCGAGTGCTTTCTCGCTCATCGTCAACAGAACGTTCAGGGCAGTCAGCGCAGTCGAAAATTCCTCTTCGGCGTGATTCAGGAACTCGGTAACCGCGAGATCATGTAGAAAATGGTTTTCATTGGTGCTGATCACAGGTGCTGCCTTCACTGGCGACGAGACAACCGCGATCTTTTTTGGCGAATCAGCAGCTTGGATGACAGGCTTTGGCGGCGAGTTTTGCCGGGACGATTGTCGTTCTTCGCAGGAATCCTCGAGTCTGGAAGTGTGCTGATTCGATTTCTCTGTGTTGCTCGATTTGACTGGACTCTCACTGTTACAAAGTGGTTCAATGCGGAATGTGACAACGTCCTGGTGCGGCTTTGAAGGCGATCTTCGTGGACTTGTGGACGACAATGATACACTCAGATCTGCATCAAGTGGTTTGTCATCAATTTGTGAAGCAGACTTCGGTTTTGTCTGCGCGATCGATTTGGTTCTCGTGTCTTTGTGACTGACGGTACTGCTTCGTCGTTGCGCCTTCTCCTGTGCGAGCAGCAGCCTCTCGGCAACGCTCATGTTGACATCGAAGGTTGGCCACGATTTCCGCTTTTGCTCTTGGTGAAGCAGCGCTTTGTCGACAGGCTGATACTTTGGTGCACTCAGCTCGCTTGCACGACGTTGCTGGCGCTGGATGACTGCGCGGTCTGCTGGTGGTGCCTTCTTCACGAGTTTCTTCGGCGGTGGTGGCG
This sequence comes from Globisporangium splendens, assembly GCA_006386115.1. Classification (NCBI taxonomy): domain Eukaryota; phylum Oomycota; class Peronosporomycetes; order Pythiales; family Pythiaceae; genus Globisporangium; species Globisporangium splendens. The sequence goes on along the minus strand of VFIW01000016.1, from coordinate 599,399 downwards.
GCAGCGGTGGTCCAAAGGCGTACACAGACGTCTTTATCTTTGGTGGCGATGGTATCGCCTTTTCTCGCGATCGGTGCCCAATTGCGCGGCTCCGGAGCTCATCTTTCTGTCGCTGTTGCTCTCGATTGAGTGGTTTCTGTGGTCGGTCATGTTCTCCGTCGTCGTTGCTGTTGCCACCCCACTCACCATCGTCGTCGTGATAGCTGGAGTTGCTTCTTCGGGTCTGTACTTCGACGTCTTGGAAAGTATTCAGAATCTCGCACGCTTTGGTGATCCACAAGGTGCTGGAACCAGGAAACATGTCTTCGTCGAGAAGCGATTTTCCATGAGCCAATGGAGCAGAGACACCAGTGTTACACGAGGTTTTCTTTTTCTCCTTGGCGTGGAGACTTGCACAGAGGATCGAGCCGAGTGACAGCAGCGTCGGGATCAGATTGAGGAGATGCACTGCCGCCCGCGTTGCCTACTCTCGTGTCGCCTCCGCTCTCCTCTTGGCTTTCAGAAGAACCTTCATCGTCCGTGAAGACATCATCGTCTGGCCATCGAGGCGATTCTGCGATGATGGCGCTTGGAGTCGCAGCAGAAGTCGCAGGTTTTTTGCGCTCGTCTTCGTCGTCAACGTGTCTCTGTTTGACGATGGCTGGTGCTGGTGGCGCAGGCGCGTGCTGTTGTTGTCGTGGGCTATCGGACGGGTCGGCAAACCCTGCCTTCGACAGTGACAAAGTGGACGAATGAACGCCGCTTCGATCGGGTGACGCGGATCCTCTCGCATAACTTGCGGCTGTGCACTCTGTTGGCGGAGAACTGGACATGGCCGCAATCTCGCGAGGCGACTCGAGGACTGTGAGCTCGGAGACGTCACGCATCGAAGATGAACTCTGGTGTCTGCTTGAATAGGATGCCCTCGAGTCGGGGCTCGATTGTGTTTGCGGCAAAGGCAGTGGTGGTGGTGGTGACGCTGGTGGCTTGAAGTCCGCTTTGAGCTTGGCAGCCGACGTGCCACTTCCGTGCTCAGACGAACTGCACGAGATTGGAGACTGTTGCTGCTGATAAGAGACTGCAGTCTGCGATGGTGGTGGCGGTGATTGCGGACGAGGCGGTGGCGGCATCGACATGACCAGTTGTTTGGAACTGGCGCTTGAAGCTGAAGACGTGGTCACGGAGATGCGCTGTGTGCCTTGTGATGACGCTGAGGGTTGGGTGCTGGGCTCATCGCGCGGAGTTGGGCTGATGACTGCTCGGAGACTCGCGTGGTCGTCGTGACCTCAGCGTACTCACGGCTCTTTTCGTTGCTGTTGGCCAACTGGGCTGGATACTGTGGCCCCAGTGTGGCATGCTGCACTTGCACGAGTGTCTCCCATGGCGGACACACTGCTTTTTTCGACGGCGATGACGAGTATTTTGCCAGCAGTAAGTTTTCAAGACTGATGGCGCTCTGGGTGCTGTCGGTTGACTGGGCGTGCTGTCGGACGAGCAACTTGACTTCCTTCTTGTTCGGTTCTGTCCCCGTCAGGAGTTTGAGCACAGCTTTGAATTCGTCTTCGTCGATCCCATCGACGTTGTTGCGATCGATCTGCGCCAGTGCCGCGCGGATCTCGATGCGCTTGTCCTCGCGTTTCAAGATCTCCGTGTACTGCGCAAGTTCCTGCAGCACCGATGCAGAGATCTCGTTGCCTTTGATGTTGACGTGCGTGATGTACCGCGCGTACTCGGGTAGTACGGGGAAAATGGGCAGTTTGGTCTTTGGATCCGTCTTCAATGGCGTCTTTGCGGCGATGATCTGCAGTCGAAGCACCTCCAGCAACGCTTTGCCTCCCTACACACACAAACAGCAAAGTTTCATGCGGTGTCAGCCTGGAATTGTCGCACAAGAGAAGCCAAGGCAACGCACATCGTCGGTGATGCGATTGTCGCGAAGATCGAGGGACGAGATCATGGGCATCTCCGCGAGTGTCTTGGCGAGCGCAATGAGCTGTGGGTCCGTGATATCTTCCTGGCGAAAGTCGACGGAATGGAGCTCCTTCTGGCACGAGATGGCTTTGTACACACTCTGATGAAGCAAGAGGTCTGTGAGAGAGGACTAAGACATCAATGGAGCACAAGCAAGGGATCACCCACTTTCTCCAAACACGCTGGTGTCTCCACGTGCCGCCGCTCTGCGTGGCGCGCATACACATCGCGGAATCTACAGCGTCAAAAAAGGAAAAAATGAGCGCGTCTCAGGTCCGAAAGAAGCCAAAGAAGAAGACATGGGCGTACTTCTTGATGTCTTGCAGTGTGGGCGAGCGAAGTTCCTGAATCTTCTTCCGCTTGTTGAAAATGCAACCCAGCAACATCATCGGCGACAGGAAATATCTGATCACGTGGCGTCGCTACCTGCTTCCTCTCTCTGCTGCCGTCCTAATCTCCAGTGGTGATTGATTCGCAGCAAAATATGTTTCTTCCTCTTCGCCTTCAACTCCAAGTTAGCGTGTGTGACGCCACGTAGTTTCGAAACGACACACTCATCAAGAACCGTTTTTGTTGTAGAAAAAGGGACCGCGAGATAAAATTGGACCAAGAGAGTCCTGCCAGGTGATTCCACGAGGTAACACTTGGCTACCAGTGTGGACCCGCCGTCGTGTGTATTTTCGAGTGTGTGGTCAAGCAGCGGACGATGCCAGAATACCAGGATGGAGATGACTCGGTGGCAAACCCAAGCAGCACGCTGCTGACGCATCACGTCCCGTCGAGAGCGCTCGGCGTGGGGGGGAGGAAGACGAGCGAGACGCGAGTTTCCAGCTCAAGCAAACGCGAGTGGTGCACTGCGTTGATGTAAGCAAACGGCAAGAACTTGACTCTACTGAATCGCTTATTTGGATGCTACAGGTTCGCGTTGGGGTTCCGATCGTGTGGTCGCAATGTTGTGCAGTTCCTCGGGAATCGCTCGTCGTGTACCCTATGGGGCAACACGTCGTGATCTACAACCTTGAGAGCAACTCGATGGAGTTTTTCCACCACACAAAAGCCGTACAGAGCGTCCAGTGCTTCAACGTCTCGCCCAACCGCGAACTCATCGCTATCGCCGAGATTCACCACACAAATGCCTCGCCGTCACAAAGTACAACAACAGCAGCCAGTGGAAGCACTCTTCCCCTTCCTTCCCCAGTTAACAAAGCTCAGTCGTCATTGGCGATGAGCGCGCACTTGCAGGAACAACAGCAGCAACACGTGCTCTGCATCTACAAGACGGCGTCCCGGAGTCACGTGCGGTCGCTGCTGCTTCCGCACCACAGCAGCATCGTGTCGTGCAGTTTCTCGACGTGCAACAAGTTCCTGGCGCTGCTCGAGGACGCGCCAACGCACAACGTCACATATTGGAAAGTGAGCAATACAAAGCTGCTCGCATCGTGCAAGTGTCCGAGTCGCGGCTCGCGGATCCACATCCATCCGCAGAACCCGAGCTACATCTCCGTCTCTGGTTCCATGGTGCTGAAGTACTGGATCTGGAGCAACAGCGAGTTCAAGATTGGCAACTTTGTGCTGCAGTTGCGCGAGCACGAGCATTTCGTGGACCACGTGTGGATGAAGGAGTACATGGTCGCGCTCTCAGAGAAAGGGCTGCTACTGTGTTTCCGCGCCACGACCGACTTCGCGAGCGTTGACCTCGTGCACTCGTACCGGTGCCACCACCTCTCGTTCGTGCGCATGGAGTGCATCACAGCCCACGCCAAAGGGTTTGTGCTTGGAGGATCAGCGGGCTTCTTCAGCATCTACGAAACCTCGGTACGTTTAAGCTCCTGGGTCAGTTGCATGCTGCTGCTCTCTACTAACCTACTATGTCTCTTACGAATGCAGGAGGATCCAAAAGATCCGTTTGCGTTTGTACGCAATGTCTCGGTGGGCGACATTGCGTTTGAGAGCATCGCGATTTCGCCGAGTGTCGAAACTGTCGTCGTGTGCACCAAGAGCCAGGAGCTGCTTACGTTCAACATGAGCGCCATCGACACGGTGCAGGAGGACCGCGTCGAGTACAAGGAGTTTACGCGCCACGGCTTCCAAGTCGGCGGGATTGTTCAGGTCGACATTTGCATCCAGCGGCCGATCCTGGTGTCCTGTGGCACAGATAAATCCGTTCGCGTCTGGAACTACGAGCTCAGGCATTACGAAGTCCTTCACGCGTGCTCTGAGGAGCCCCTGGCATTGGGGCTGCATCCGTGCGGCTTTCAGCTAATCGTCGCGTTCAAGGAGCGCGTGCGTGTGTACACGGTGCTCGTCGAGAGCCTGCGCCAGAACCGCGAACTCGCGATCAAATCCTGTCGCGCTGTGCGGTACGCGCGCGGCGGCCACTTGGTCGCATGTGCAGCTGGACTCATGGTGCTTGTGCTCCAGAGCTACACGGTGAGTTATGCTTTGCTTCAATCAACTGTCCAGGTCTGGTGGGCGAAATTATCCTCACGACTGTGTGCGCATTCTGTAGTTGGAGAGTTTGTTTACGTTTGCTGGACACATTGGCGCCGTGCACTGCCTCGCGTGGAGCAAAGACGATTTCTTTCTGTACTCGGCCGCGCATGACGGCGCTGTGTACCGATGGAACATCACCACAGGTATGAACAAGTCAACTTTACCACCATTCCACGACTGACGTCTTGATTCTTTTCATCCTCTCTATCTAGGTTGCCGCTCGGACGATATGCAGCATGTGGTCAAGCAGTGTCAGTACACGACGCTGGTCGTGGACGAGAGAGACGCGAAAGTGGTGGTCGCAGCCGGAAGTGACGGCAAACTGCGCGAGATCGTCGCGGGCGAGGAGACCAAGGTCCTGGATCTGGCTCCGGGCGTGTTGATCACGTCCTTGGCGCTGACCAAGGACAACAAACGGCTTTTTGCTGGCACCAACATTGGCAGCATTTTGGTATATGCGTGGCCACTGAGCAACCACAGCAAAAGCGTGATGATGGCTGAGTGCTTTGGCCACAGTGATGCCATCACGCATATGTGCATGACGCAAGACAACGAGAGTCTCATCACGTGCTCTGAGGACAGCAGCATCGCCATCTTCAAGCTCAATACGAGCGTCGTCGCGCTGCCCCACGCAGACAGCAGCAATGCCTTGGAAGATAGCAGCAGCATCTCCATTAACAACAACAACATGGTGCCTTCATCGGACCTCGTCGCCATCAAGCACCAGGAGAAAAAGAAAGCGATGGTTGCGTTCATGGACACGATGCTGGTCGCGCGTGAGGACTTGGACGAGCGTCACGCAGCCCTCGTTGAATGGAAACAGCGGTACGAACAGGTCCAGGCAGATGCCGAGTTTGCGTTGCACCGCAAGGAGAACGAGTGGATCGATCGCCTGCGAGTCGTGAAGGACGAGTGTGAGCAGTTGGTCGTGCAGGAGCGGCTCCGGTACGAGGAGCTCGAGTCGCGGTATCAGCATGCCGGAAGGAAGCATATCGAGGAGCTCGCGCAGAAGGAGAATAACCACGTCAACATGATCCAGGAGCTCGAGAACCAGTACGAACGCAAGCTTGCGCATGAGATCGCACGGTACGACACGCTCTCGGAGACGCTCGAGCAAACGCGGCAGCGCTGTGAAGCGCTCATCGAGTCGCAGGACACGCAGCACCGCAGCACGCTCCACGTCGAACGCAAGGCTTCGTACGTGCGCACAAAAGAGCAGAACGAGGTCATCAAGCGGCTCCATGATGATCTCAAGTATAACCACGTGCGCTTTGAAGAAGTGCTGCACCAGGAGGAGACCGAGTATGAGCAGGAGCTGCACAAGATGTGCGCTGAGTATGAGAAACAGCTCAAGCTCGAGCGGCAGAACACGGCGATCAAGCAGGGCCACCTGAGCGCGACCAATACGAAGCTCGAGTCGCTCAAGAAGAAGATCCAGGAGCTCAAGGCGTCGTCGTATGCGCGCGACATCCTGCTGGCGACCGAGAAGGCCAAAACGACGAAGTTTGAGGCCACGTTGTCGCACTATGAGAAGCATTTCGAGACGTGCACGTTCTCGCTGGCAGACAAGGACAAGGCGATCCAGAGCCTCAAGTCGTCGAACCGCGTGCTCGAGAACTTTCGGTCCGTGCTGCACTACCGCATCGACAACCTGGAGATTGAAAAGGTCCCGATGCAAGAGCACATGCACACGCTCGAGTCCCACATCGCGGAGATGCAGACCGAGCTTTTCGACGAGTTCAAAGCCAAGGCTGCGACGCAAAAGGACGCTGAGAGGAAAGACGCCAAGGTGAAAATGCTGCTTTAGGAGGTCAAAATGCTGCGTCAGAGCACGCTGAAAAAGGAGTACGCGATGAGCGAAATGGCGCGCGAACTCACTCGGCTCGCACAGATCACGAACCTCAAAGACCTCGAGGCTGCAGTCAAGGATGCGTACAAGACTGTCGTCATGGGCGAGCAGCACGCGCACAAGAAGCCACCCAAGGCAAACATTTTGCTGCTGGCGAGTCCAGAAGCCAAGAGAAGCAACAATAATAACAGTGGCAACAGCACCAGCAGCGCGAGTCCAATGAAAGGTACGCAAAAGACAGCACCGAACGCAGCGTCTAATCACAAGCAAGGCTATCGTGCAACGACGGCTCCGTCTCCTGTGAAAGTAGGGGCTTCTCAGAGCCGATCTGGCAGCATATCAACAGCTGATGCCCAAGCGCAGAATGTTAGCAGTACGGCGTCCGATGAAGCACTGGGGTACGACTGCAAGCAGGCTGTGGACGAGTCGGCCAAGCAGATGGAGTACATGAGCCGCACGATCCAGACGCTACGCAATGCGCTCGAGAACACGAAGCTCAAGGCCGACCGCGTGCGTCGCGACGCTGTCGCTGAAGGCAGCGTGCTCATCGACGAGTGCAACAAGCTGCGCAAGGAGAACAAACTGCTTGTGATGAAGATGCGCGGACTCGAGCATGCTATCAGCAGTCACCACGGCAGCAGCGCGCCAATGTTGCATGCAACAAAAGACTCGCTTCACGGAAGCAGTTCGTATCCAGAGCTCATCCCATCATTGCAGATCTCTTCTCCAGAGAACGATGTCACACAAGAGACTTCAAGTCCGACTCGGTCCAAGCTGCTACATCCTCTCTCGACCGTCAAGCAACAGCAGCGGCAGCACACACCGTCATTACTGGTTTCGAGCCCATTCTCACGGCACAGTGGCGGCAGCACGACAGCAAACAACAACAATAGCAGCAACCCACTCCCATTCGCGCGTCTGGAGCGAGAACGCGCCAAAGCTCGAAGCATGAGCAGCAGCAATGACAACAGTGCACTCGCGACGCTCGTGGAACGGCAAAAACACGAGATCCAACGACTGCAGCGCCAAGTGCAGTTGCTGCTCGCCGACAAGGACGAACTCAGTGGTGCGTAATGCATCTATTTGTCTATTGCAATGACCAAATGTGCACTAATCGATTTTGCAAATGACCAATTGCCATTTGCAGAAAGCGCGCGTCCAAGGACCCCAATGAATAAAGAGCTTGCACCACCGATAGAGCACCAGCTGCACCCCAGCAGCAGCAGTGCGTCGACGTCCAAGTCCTCTCGCTCGGGCGTGCTGAAACCAATCCACTCAGTCACGACGCCGCTGCACTCATCATTCGTGCTGACACCCTTGGAGCCACCCGTTTCGTCACCAGACCCGCCAACAGAGCGAGAGGATGTAATTCTATTTAACTCATGATCTACATACAGTTTAAGAATTCCTGAGTCTCATTAACACTGCTGAGAGTGAGGTGTTTCTCATTTTGACGGTGTGGCACCGATATCATTGCTGAGCAGAGCTGCGACTTGGGACATAAGAACTTGATCAGTTCCCCACGAGCAGACGCATCAGTGGACTAATAAATGAGCTCTTCGTCTTGTACTGTACGCCTGCCTACTGTATGGAGCGCGTATCTTTCCTGACTGATGGGAGGAAACCGTCGCTGCTGAATACAAGTGGATACAGTGAGTCCCTATTGTGTGCATCAGGCAAATGCTGGCCAGTGGTTCTTGTTTTGACTGAGACCGGCTCGTATCTGGTTGAAGCTGCTGATCGGACGAAACGCATTGCAGAAAACAACAGCAACAAGCTAACTGCCAAACCAGAAATCGTCAACGCCGAAACATCAAGTGGTACGACAATAGGTCAGTGCGTTGGAAGATATGCCGAGAATCTCGTAAAGTGCAGAAACAGAGAGCGCGTGCTTGCGTCCAGAACCAGGAATCAGATGAAAGAAAATAATGGTTCCATCGAGTCGTTCTCTCTCTGCTGGCCATATTGGAGGATACACAGTTGAAGCGGTAAAGGTTTCGTCAGCATACGCTGTCCTGTCCCGTCGGGTTGTTCACTGACAGAGATATGGCCATGTTCTCATTGAAGCAGTTTTCCATCGAATGGACGCACCAGAGAAAGAAAGACAGAGAAATCGCTCGAGGCTTTGCATTTGCGTTGGACAATACGCCATACTGCGTTGACAGAAAGGTACGCGCCAAGTACAACAATGTGAAAATGCGTGCGTGCAATCACGTGCTGAGTCCGAATTATTGCAGCAGCCCAAATGAAAAAAGCTCAGCGATTTCTTTCCATCGATTGCCGCTGCGTCCGTGTTGGATACACTCTCCAGTAGAAAAGTGAATACGATACTGTCAGTGTACGCTCCATGCGGGTTGTTTACTAACGGAGACCCTCTGGTCATATCCCGTTGCAGTCGCAGAGAGAAAGAAAAGAAAAAAACTCAACCAAAACCGACAAACCAGAAAATGTAGGCTCTTGGATGTGAATAGGACAATATGCCACCACGTTGCAAGATCCGCTTATGTAAAGTACAGCAGCAAGTGTTGGCACCGCACGCGTGCTCCGTTCAGATAAATACATACACAAGACTCCACAAATGCATTGCGATGTCGTATTTCCTTCCATGTCTGTCCACATTCGCGCGGATCCACACAGAATATATGCAGATCATTATGCACCCATCTGACGCGCTGCCCACATTTCACATTCTGTATCGCATCAACCAAGCGACCGATCGCGTCGACACGTTGCTTACACCGCGAGTGTCGCAGACAGGTCACTCACCTGCACAGTGATTACGGGCCGGACGATCACTTTTGTGGCTTCGCTTTGTTTGGCCAACTGTCTTGGGGTTTGTATGAGCTGATCGGCACTCCATAATTCTTTTTCTTTCCACGTTTTCGCACATGCACATCAACGGCGTCCGGATAGATGACGAGAAAGCATTAGGCAAAGTTGCTTACGTCAAAAACCTAATTGTCGACACGTTTATTTGACAAAAATTCTGAATCGAGGCGCACAATGCACATTGAGCGCCTTGTGAGCTCCAGATGGCTGCGCATTTCGTCGGTCTCGTGTCCTTATCCCCGCGAGTGTCAACCGCCATCTGGCCGCTTCTGCAGATTACGGCATCCGCATTCTCAGAAAAGGGCGATGTGACAGTCTCTCTTTAACTTTCTTGCTCGATTCGACTCCACACGCTTTTCTTTATTTTATTCATTTTTTCTTTCGTTGTGCGCTGTATATCCACTTGCGTGGACGCTTGTGATTTTCGCCATTAAAGAAGATTTGCCATGTGCGCACATATATGAAGATGAAAATGGCTCTCTATTCGCTGTTGCCTATCCTGAAGGAGTGCTCCGCCGTGCTTTGCGCCTCGCATGTGGTCGTGAATTCGCTTTTTCTTTCTATATTTCTTTATGAAATGAGAACCAGAAATGGGGACAAGGAATAAGGACCCGCTCTCGACGCTCGCGCAGCTGAGCACCAGAACTGCATGGCCTCTAATGAGAGAGAGAGAGAGAGTGAGAGAAAAAACAAACACAAAAAGCGAAAATGAAACACTTGCAAGAAAAAAATCGCTGGATACTCCATATCGTTGCTAAATACTTTTCGCAGTCCTGCGCGAACAACAATAGTAAACGGATTTGTTCGATAATCGCACACAGTCGTATCTCAGTGTACGAATCCGAGTTTGTAAACATCTCCGCAGTCGCAATATCTCAGTTTGTTTTGAATGAGTCTCACCGACCTCCTCGTCTCGTTTGAATTCTGTTTTGTTTTGTTTTTTTTCGGTCCTCTTTATTCATTCTCCCTTCCCTCTCTTTATTCCCTTTGATTGTGGTGCAATCATCCCACGACGTAAACGAAAATACCAACTAAAACCCCTACCACTCCTGATAGCACAAACACTGAAAACAGCGCGTTGTGCGAGCCATCATCGCTCATGTTCACGGCGCGAGAGACTGCGCTGCGAGCTGCATCCAATCCGATCCAGCGCCTCGGCATCTCATTCTCCAACTCGCACTCTCGCAGATATACCGAGCCACTGCGCCGGATATTAATATTCGACTGATCCAGGCGGGGCTAATTCCGACGCTCGTTATATAAAAACTCCAAACCGAAAGCTCGCCCAAGAAAAGAAGCAAAACCGGCGCACGACGTGAGCAACCGATCTCCAGCGCGCGCCTCATTTCTAAAGAAGAAGACGCCCGCATACGCCAATACGCACGCCAACGCCCACGCACGTTGGCTCAATACGACAACAACTCCTGATAAATACAAGCCCGCAGCATATTCAGCAGCAAAAGAGCTTCAAGAAGGGGAATCAAGAGAGAGAAAGAGAGAGAGAGAAGCGCGCGACCATCACTCCTGCAAGGCTCTTCTTTCTTCCATATACGACCTCGAGGGCATCATCAAATAAAGAGGAAAAAGAAAGCGGGAGCGACCATCATACGTACCGGCGGATACAGTACGCGCGCACATTCCAGTGTATAAACGACTGACATTCGACAATTTGCCGCCAACCCGACAAGCAGACCCCCCACCCGTGTTTATTATACCGAAGACAGCATGGACCTGGCGATTCGCGTGAACGTGCGCTACGCGGCGCCGCCCAACTCGCAGATCAAGGACGCGCTGCGGCTGTTCAAGAGCCCGCGCTGGGTGCAGAGCATCATCCGCTACATCATGCCGCAGCTCAACAGCGTCTCGCCCGCCGCCGTGCACGTGATCGAGGCACTCAAGCAGAGGCTCGTCGCCTGTGACTCCTCCAGTAGCTGCGTGGTGTGCATGGAGGCGATGCGCGGCCAGTGCGTGGAGCTGCCGTGCCGCCACCAGTTCCACGAGCACTGCATCGAGCCGTGGCTCAAGATGCACAGCACGTGCCCCACGTGCCGCCACCAGCTGCCCACAGACGCGTACACCAACTACAGCGTCTACGCGATCAACACGACCATCATCCTGCAGCAGTCCCAGGCGCGCATGCCCACGGCCGAGTTGCTTGAGCTGCCCGCGGGCAACCAGATCATCCGCGCGATCGTGAACGCGCGCGTGCGCCGCAATGCGCCAGTTGATCCGGCAACAGCGTCAAGCGTGAGCCAGATGCCGTCGATCAATAGTTCTAGTCCAATCCCAGCTGACTTGCCGCTCCTGCACGCAGACGCACCCGTGATGAACGCCAGCGTCCTGCAGCGCGGCGCTGAGCTGTCGGCGACGCTGCCGTGCATCACGGAGCCTGTGGTCCCCGTGCTGCAGCGCAACTCGGCGCGCCGACGATGCCGCGAGGAAGACGGCGCCCAGGTCACACACAAACGTGCGCGGCTGAGCGACTCGGTCGAGGAGCAGGACATCTCGACGTCCGTATGAGGTCGATCCTCAGACCCAATGTTAGAGACCGATAGGACACTCTGCTATTTGAAGCTTCACTTGTTCTAGTGGAGGAATTTAGAACGCAGGCCCATTTTTTTATTCTAGACACACACACACACATAGGAATTCTCAACTTAACAGGACAGTAATAATTGTAATTGTAGCTCTTCACATCACAAATGGCTCCATTATCTTCAGATTTAAAGCAGCATTTGGGGCGTCAAGGTTGTTCGCATGGCCAGGATCCGCACGAGTTCGAAGAGGTCCATGGACGACTCGCTGGTGGCGTCGGGCGGATGGCTCGCGAGCCACGAGACAACGGCATTGAACGGCGCAACCAACTTTGTGACACCGTTCTTGTTAGTTGAAGCTTCTCGTTTCGAATTCTTGTCTGAGTGGCTCGCGATGAGCAGCACGGCGCACACGACGTGGAGCAGCATGACGTATCGATCGTCTTCTCCTCGGTCTTCCATACTCAGCGCATTGTCACTCACGACATCCGAGCCACTCGCACATGCCAGAGGCAGCAGGAACGACAGTGCGCGGAACCATTCCGACGCATTTGGGAGGCGACCTTTGCTGTTTGCCATAACGACTTGCTGCTCTTCATCCTCGTTGAAGACCAGCAGCAGATTGACGAGCATGCCCAACGCCAGTGTCAGCGTCGGGAGACTCACCACTTGTTCGTTCGCGCCATCCGAGATACTCGCACATAGCGAGCAGCAGAAGCGCAGCAGACGACGCAGCACAGCGAGATCCTGCGACATCGCCATGGCGCCTTCGCGCGTCGCACTGATCTGCAAAAGTCCAGGTAGCAGGAAGTGCAGCTGGTCGATATTAGTACTTTCACCAAGTTGCACCATGCTCTCACTCCCTGGACTCTCGACTTCATCGTCCGAGTCCAGTTCGTCGTCTGAATCCACGTCGCTTCCTTCATTCGCGCCAGTCGCCACAGTGGAACCAGACGGAGTTACCGGTGCTTGTGTTAACGGTTCGTAGACGACCAGGAATGGCACCAAATCCACTAACTGGTCCATGCACGAGTCGGAATCTTCTGCGATCCACGCACTGACCACACGGACGCTCGCGTACACGACGGCATCCAACTGATACACTGAGTCGTCAGAACGCTCGAGCAGCTCGCGGTATCGGTGCGTCTTCATGTACTCGCGAGCCAGCGTCAAACATTCCAGGATGACTCCAAACACTTGACCAAATGACTGCTTCATCTCCAGCAGGATCTCGTACGGAAGCATGCCAGCATTGCCGCTCTCGTCGTCGTCGCCGTCCTCGCTCTCGACGCTCGCAACCAATGCGTCGATGATCATCTCGACGATTCCGTAGCAAACTGGGAGCACATGCAGCACCCGCTGGACTTCTCGTGCCTGACGCTCGCTTTCTTCCACTTGCTCCAGTTTTTTCTCCTCCATTTGAACCAACGTAAGCTCCACGTCGTCAAGCATGAGCTTGATCTATACACACAAACACCAGATTAGCATCAGGGAGAGCATTAAGCGATATATCAATTAGTTTCGTACCTCAATGGACGTCAACTTTAGGATGAACAGCATAAACTTCCCACACGAGACATCCTGCTGTTGATGGTAACTTGGCGTGCCCGCTGCTACCATCCAGGACGTCCCTGTGTGTTTCATGAGGCGATATATGAACTTGAGGCACTCGTCCCGCTCCTGATGTGGCCACTTGGTGCGCAGAAACTGGTAGACGCCCGCACGAAGCGCATCCAATTCTGTCGTCTGTAGTGTAAATAAAAGACTCCCGTCGTCCACCAATGCCAAGTAATTGTTCCACACCGCCAGCACAGAAAGCGCCACTTTGCCGGTCGTGTGTGCTAAACTTGTCGAGAGGAACGCGAGGCTGTCGCTTGTAATCTTGTTCCAAAAGTCGGAAGAGCGACTGAGTTTCTCGACAAGCAACCACATCGCTTCGATAACCGCAACTTCTGTCAACGTAGGTTTGTTGGCGCTTTTCGTTTCTTCGTCCGCATTTCTGTCATCAATGGCCGCAGTTGTGAACGTTTGAATTGTATCACATACTCGTGTCAGAATGCTTTCGTTCAGAAACAGCTACAAGCATTTCAAAGCACAATTGAATGAGGGAGTTGTCCACACACTTCCAGGACCGTCATCGCCAGCTTTATGGTACATACTTGATTTCCTTTCGCTGTGCCGATGACGCCATTGAGAATGCGAACGCAATCCTCCTGAATATGATGCGCCAACGGCGGAGCAGTATCCAGCTGACCCAACAAAAAGCGCACGAGGTTTTCATCAGCGAACTGCTCAGCAATAGCAGCATCCGTGCAAAAGCTGCAGAATATACACAGATGACCAGGATAAAGCCGTTAATATTCGAAAACATACCCACCATAATGTACGCACTCCACATACCTCGCTATGAGGTTAAGACCCAGCGTCTGGAAGGGCGAGAGCGCGTCGCCTTCAGTGCCTTTCGTGTGCAGCAAGCGCAGGAAGAACTTGACACCGACGGTGGCCACCACCTGCTGTCGCACTTGCTGCAGCCGCTCCCAGGGCAGCTCGTTGAGTTTCGTGACCATGAGCAGTCCCGCGAACTTGTGCTCGTCGCGCTTGCCCTTGAGCGTGTTCAGACACTGCTGGATCTTCTGCTCCATTGCGTCGTCATTGAGCGCAGCAGCTGTCGATCCATTCGTTGCTGGTGGCTGCATGATGCCAATGGTCAATTGGACAAGTTCCTGTTTCTCGCCTTTTAGAGCGCCCTTCATGGTAGTGACACTCTACAAAATAGTGACATGATAGGCTGAGTTTGAATGAGCGCAAATGGCATGCACCAGGCTCACGCATTGCGCTTTTTCTGCATGTGTGTCTGCGAGTTGACCGAAAGACAACAAGGTGGAAGCTGCACAAGGAATTGCAATACTGAAGACGAATTACATGAAATCCTCTTCATACTCGTTGACGCTGCTAAGGTCCGCAGACGCGACCACTTTGTTGCCAGATTCGATCTTGTCGCGTGACATCAGAGAGCTGTAAACCACCAAGATCCACACGTTAGATCACATGTATTCGCCCAAAGTCGACACTAGAGAGAGAGAGAGTAGGCACCACGTACGAGTAGCTGCGAAGCTCCTTTTGCTGCTTGTACTCTTCCCTGGCTTTCTTTTCCGCGAGTTCCACCTGCTGACGCTGCTTCTTGCGTTCGGCCTTGTACAAAAGCTCCCGTTTCCGTCTTTCCTCTGTTTTTGATTGTGCAGAGGCGTCAGCGATTACTTCTATCGAAAAACAAGCATGCACAGAGCGATGCCATACCTTCCAGGTCTGGGTACTTCTCCAGCTTGGTCTTGTTGAGGGCTTTCAAGATATCACGGTCCTTCTCAGCGACAGCATACGTGCGCACCTTTCAAAATACAAACGATTGCACAGTTAAAGGCCAGGACCAAGCTACTCTTTTATAGTTTGCTTGGACTTACTCTCTCAGGGTGGTTGAAGCCGACTTGACCAACTTCCATCGACTGCGTTTTCTTCAAGTTGCGCCACTTGGTGTACACCTACACCACAAAATTGAATCGATGTTGAATGCGTGCTCTGCAAAGTGTAGACAAGTGATATGGGCCATACCACATTGACGCTTTTCTTCTTGGAGCCTTCGATCGAGTTTTCCTACGCATACGATCAACAGATTGCTCAGCAATTCCGTTGTGTGGGTCATGACAAAATCAAACCAAGCAGCAAACCTTCACAAGCTGTGCGCATTCTTCCAGACACGTCTCAGAGATATCGCCCAGCGCCGATTTGCCCTGCCATTAGATATGCACAGATATTGAAGATTGAGACGATGAGCTTGCATTGCTGCACACACGCATCCGCATGGGTCTACCATTGGCAATCGGAGGTAGACGTGTGCCGAGGACAGGTCGTCAACGTGGAACCTTCAGACGCACAACAACAGTGTAAACCACTCTCGTTGGTGACCACCAACGAATGCACTTGCGCACAAACAAAGAGAGCAATACGCAACCTCGTACCAGATATCTTCGAGGAAACCATAGCGGATCAAGTCTTCATTCTCAAACTTGTCTTTGCCCATGTAAATGGTGTGACCCTCTGAACAGCACGTGCAAATGCCACGCGACAAAGACACACACACACACACACACACACACACACACGCATCGAGTCAACATGCGTGACGCACTGTTGTCGTCTGCTGTGTCAGCTTGCATACATGAAGCTCACCGGAAGACGTGAAGTAGAACACCATTGCTGCGTCAATTCGCTGTCGTCACTCTTCTCCAAAATGGAGCATCACTGCCAAAAATGATTGGGTTGCGCCATTTCAGCCAATTAAATCGTTACAGTCACGATGTGCAGTATGATTGGTGGAAAGTGTTTCATTGAGGTACAGTGTACCACTTGAAACGCAGAAGAGTCAGTGATCCACTCGGTGTCACCTTGTCGCCAGACTGTCTGGTTGATGAGATCTGTCACAGCCGACTTGAACCACCTGCACAAACGATCAGTATACAAAATTTCTATCAAAATGCCCTCTCGCTCGACGTCATTCACGTGATGTCCTCAGCCAAACACACCCGAAAAATCAAAAAAATCAAAAAAAAAGTAAATACGCCATCGCGATGCTCATTTGCACCCAAACGCCAATGTTATTATGCAGTTGGGTTGATGAGGGGTGCTCGCATTGCTGCACGAGCGCTGCTCTATGATACATGGCTTCATGCCTGGTGTTTTGCTGTTGTTGGTCATTCATTGTGGGGCAGCAAAAGCGCTGCGCCTTCCTTTCCTTTTCTTTGAGGGGAAGCTACTGCGGATAGGGGTTCAGCCTTCACCTGAAAAATTGAGAAAGAAGCAAGCGAGGTGTCTTTACCTCTCCGCCTGCAATTGGGATTTTTCCAGAATGGGTAAGGGTTGCAACCCGTCTATTGAATTATTGTCAACGTAGTCCGCTGCAAAACGGTTTTGGATTTCTGGAAGTGGGAGCAAAAACAGCAAAAAGACTGCCGCCGAAATTTTACACTTGCGTCCAGTATGCGCGTGGCAGATACGGTCGGGAGTCGGTTTGCGAACTGCCTGCTCCTTTCTGAGGGAAAACCCACTGCCGCCGCTTGAAGGAGTGCGGGCATTCTCCCATTTGCAGTCGCAATCTATCGACAAAGGCAGGCAGGTAGGCGGGCAGGAACGAGAAGCCACCAAGTGCATTCTCCCCTGATTAAAGAGATTCCAAATGCTCACGACGCGATCCCTCACGATCCTCGCGGCGGCGCTGCTCTCGGTGCTCGTCGCGAGCCCCGCGGCGGTCCAGGCGGCGGTCACTGTGCCCGAGTATTACTGTGAGACCGACGCCGAGTGCGCGGGAAAGTTCCCAGACACCGTGTGTATCTCGGTCGACAACTACGGCGACGTCGTGAAAAAGTGCACGCCGAACACCAAGTCCCGACCTGCGTGCCGCGGCGGCCAACCAGGTCTGTGCCCGTCGTACCAGAGCGAAGAAGTCGGCTACTTGAATGCGCACTGCGTGTTTGTGGCGAAGGATAGTTTGGAGTCATCGGCGAGCGCGTCAGGATCCTCCACGAGCGGAAGTGGCGGCGCTCGTCGTGAACGCTTTTTGCTGAGCGAAGAGGAAATGGCGGGCCTGGCGTCCAGTGGAAGCGGGAGCGGCACGAGTGGTACTACTGTTGGTGACTCGGCGGCGAGTGGATCGACTGCCAAGGGCGAAAACAAGGGCACGTATGCCATTGTTACGATTGCGAACAAAACGGTGACGGGCCAGTTTGTGTGCATTGATGTGTCGGATTGCGAGAACAAGGCGTACGACACGTCGACCTGTGACGTCGTGACCTGCGGCTCTCCAGGCTCCAAGACCCAGTGCAACAACCACGGTACCTGCACGTACAAGAGTATCCAGACGATGAGCAAGCGTAGCTGCATGTGCTACAAGGGCTTCCAAGGCGACAAGTGCCAGCAGGAAGTGTCGGGTGAGTGTGATGTGGACTGCGGTATGGGTGGTGACTGTGTCGACGGTGAATGTGTGTGCAAGAAGGGCTGGGATGGCAAGGCTTACAAGGGCAAGCAAGGAAAGCCGAGCCAGCGATGCACCAAGTGCACAAACGACCAGGCTTGTCAGAACGGGAACCCTTGTGACACGGCGACGGGCGCGTGTGTCTGCAACGCTGGGTACTTTGGCCAGACGTGTGGCGCGACCGAAGACTCGTGCACCAACAAGAACTGTTACACTGGCAACTGCCAAGTGCTCGCGAACGGCAGCTCGGCGTGCTTCTGCCCTCTGTGCTCCCCAGACTGCACCATGTGCCCGACGAAGGACTGCTCAACGTGTCCATCGGGTGCGACGTCGACGGAGATTTCCAAGCTCGCTGTCTTTGTATCGGCCGTCTTCGCGCTCTTCATCGCCAACTTTACGCTCTAGCTTGCAAGCGAGTGAGCGTTCCTCGAACCCCCATTCTTAAATTCATGTATTTTTCTTTCTAGATATCTCTGTGGTGCTTACTGAGCGAGAAGTCAAAATATGCTGATCTTAATTCACTATTTTCCGTTCTTGCATTTTGCTTTTTTTTGTCTGATTGGTTTGATCAAGAGACTTGAAAAGAATAAGCGCATGCACACACACAGCGACCTCACCAAATGCGTTATCTTGTTGAATGCTTTAACTCAGTCCATGGTTGGTGGCGGGTGAGGTAGAAAAGAAAAAATCATCCTTTGCCGCCACTTTATGCCGACTTGCCGTCGACGCTCATCATCAGCGTGATGGTGTCGCCCTTGAGCAGAATGCGTCCTAACGGGGTACGCTTCAGGTTCTTCACGTCCAGCTCTTCTGCGTCGTCCAGCACCAGGTTCATGTATTCGTCGAAGCCCATAATACGCCCCTCGATGCGCGTGTTCACTTGTTCGTATAACCAGACCTGCACGCGAGCTTTCTGTTGTTGCGCAAAAGACAAACACATACGCAGAACAAGGAGTCAAGAAGAACATCATGAGCGTGATTGCAGCCAATAGAGCACACACAGCGCTTAATGCACATATGGGACTCACGTTCTGGAGGAATCTGAACATCAGATTGATGGGTTGGGTCATCGGCTTCTGGACTTTCGTGCTCATGGTTGCTGTCTCGTTGTCTGCTTTCTCTCGTCCTTCTGCAGCAAGAGGGAAGCCCAGGGGATGACACACATACACACAGACCGTCAACACTCACGCATACGTCGCTAGCGCCCTTGTTATAGCGCCACGCGCGCTTCTCCACATCGCGTCGCATCACGCACCTGTGGGTCTGTGTTTCCCCTTGGAGACGTTGCTTTTTGGTTCCCTCGCACAAATGCAATGGTCGTGGATGTCGTATTGGAACCTCTTTTCCTCCAATCAGAATTTAAAACCCAAAAATACAAGCACTCGATTGGCGGAAAAGACAATTTCGGACAACAGAAGATCGCATCTATTCTTTTGTTTTTATTTTCATTTGTATTCGTTGTCATGAAGAACTGCAGATCTTTGTGGGATGATAATGGCACAGAGGATGCGATTGGAACAAGCGCGAAGCGAATGGAGGACTCCCGCTCGACTGCTTACTCCATCACGAAGGCCGCAACCAAAGACACCAACAGCGCGCCAACCGACACGGTCACGGAAGACGCCGCGCTTGGGCACGTCGAGCAGTCCTTCGTTGGGCATTCCGTGCACTCCGGGTCGCAAATGGGACACATGCACACCGCCTTGTCGTTCGCACCGATTTGGCACGACCCAGTACCGCAGCTCTTCGTCACACAGTTGTCGTCCACGCCACCACACGTCGTGCCAGTGTACCCAGCCGCGCAGTCACAGGTACCCGTCTCGATGTTGCACGTGTTGCTGTTCTGACACGCCAGGTCGTTGGTGCACTTGGTGCAGCGCGCGTCGGCTTTGCCCTGCTTGCCGTTGTACTTCTTGCCGTCAAAGCCCTTCTTGCAGACGCACATGCCGTCCACGCAGTCACCGCCCGAGCCGCAGTCGACGTCACACTCCCCCGAATCCGTTTTCTCACACTTGGTTCCAGAGAAGCCCTTGTAGCACATACACGAGCGCGCCGTGATGTCGGTCTTGCTGGTGTGGGTACAGGTGCCTTGGTTGTTGCACTGGCTCATGGAGGCGGCATCACCACACTTGGCAGGTTTGCAGGTCGACGGGTCTGCAGCCAAGTTGTCACACTCCGAGATGTCCGCGCACTTGAAAATGCCGTACACCGTCTGGTTGTTGATCTTGTACGACGCGTACTGGGCAGTGGTGGACAGCGCGCCATCGCCAGACGAGTCGCCGACAGTGGTGCTCGTAGAGTCGCCCGAGCCGCTCGTAGCAGTCTCACTCTCAGTCGGCGCGACAGTCAAAGGGGCTCGCGTGGTCGTAGTGGTCGACCCCACGGTGGATGATCCAGAGCTCGAGCCCGCGGCTTTCACAGTACCTGCCTGCAATCTTCTCGCGGTAGTCGTGGCGGTCGTAGGCGCAACCGAGTCGTCAGCGACGAAAATGCACTGCGCGTTCAGGTATCCTCGCTCGGTGTCTTGGTAGGACGGACAGAGACCGAACTGGCCGAGGCGGCACGCCGGACGCTTGACCGTGTTGGGCGTGCACTTGCTGATCGAGTCCTCCATCTCGACCTTGATGCAGACTGTGTTCTCCCACGCCGCGCAGTCGGCATCCGTCGTGCAGTAGTACGCGGGCGTGGACGAGTTGGTGGTCGTGGCGCCCGACGCGAGGCGCGCCGCCGCCGCGAGCACGAGCGCGCTGCTCCACACGAGTGCGCTGGTCTTCATTATAGCGATTAGTGTCTTCTAAGAGAGGGAGGAATGGACCAAAGGCGTCAGCGCTTCTCGGTTGTCGTCGGATGTTCCCGAATGCCCAGAGCTCTCTGTGTGTAATTGATGGGAGAGAGAGACACCCACTCACGCAAGTCAGTTTGACCCAAAGCAAAAAAAACAGCGCGCGGCTTTTCTCTGCGCGCATCACAATGCAACGATATCCCCCCAAAAACCTGCGAAAATAAAGGATATATCCGTAAATAGATGGATTCTGAGTGGTTAGAATTGTAAAATAGATGTGGAAGAGGACTAGATATGAAGAGAACCAAAAGTAAATCATGTGCATCATTCTGTTTGGGAGGTTTCTGGGAACTCCCGATTGTTTGTGCCATTTGTGGTCTGGAAACCTTGCAGCTGAATGAAGCAATTGGCGATGCATCATGCATAGCTCTCACACCTCTACACTTCGTCTTCTCATGGGACTTGACTAATGGTCTGCTTTCAAGCAGCAAGCTTCCTCATTTTCCACAGCCAAACCACTCCTCGACTATCTTAATCGCCCACTCAATCCATCCAAAAGTGTCACAACCTATCATACAGCATAACTCAGGTCCCCGACTGATTCCGGACACAAAATAACGGCGGGAAACGGTTATGGCTGCCACCTTCGATACGTAATGCAGGTGTGCGCCTGTTCGCGATCGCAGGAAGAAGCGATGGGCTGAGCGCCATGGCGTGTGACCGTTCTGCCTACAAACCATGGCCAGCAAGCGCAGACCGAATCCCACTCCGACGTCTGCTGCCTGCCTCCATGAACCAGGTAAGATTGGCGCGTGCTGTTGCTGCTGTCATTCATCGTAGCTCCTGACTGATCGAATCTTTGGCTTGTGCACAGATTTCGTTGCAGAAAACGATGGTTTCCTCGATTCGATATCCGTAATGCTACAGCGACTGGAAATGGAATGCAGCAGCGCACTCGAATGGTCGGAGGAAGCGGAAGAAGTCGCAACGCGTGCAGCAGAAGCGTTTTTCAGTATCCCAACAGTTTGTGAGGGTGCTGGGATGCTCGCTCCCGAGTATCTTGCTGAACTGCCAACTTCAACTTCGTCGCACGAAGCCGTGACTGAGTCACTTGCGGACCTGACTATTGAGCTTTCGTCACCATGCGCTTCTTGCTCACCAATGCGGCATGAAGAGATGCTGATGCCACGGATCGATACAAGTATCAGCATTGACAAGCCGCATTCACGATGCGATTTTGCCCAGCAAGTGCAGTTTGACGAGCTGCCATTGCTGCTGTTACCGCGAAGCAATACACCAATCAGCAATGACAAGTCACTCTTTACCAATTCACGATGCGCTTTAATGCATCGAGTACAACTTGATGAGTTGCAAGCCAGCCCAGACGACTCGCCATTACGACATGGAGAGCTGCTGTCACCACATAGCGATACGTGTACCAGCAACGACAAATCGCCCTCAACAGGTTCGCGATGCGGCTTCGTGCAACATGTACAGCTCGATGAGTTGCACGCTGCTTTGGGATCCCTAGACCTCTCACAGCGCAAAGAGATAATCGAGGTTGAGCTCACCGATCTTCTCACTCACACGCACGAAGAGATCCAAAGTTGCAGGCATGAGTTCACACTCCAAGTTCAAGAAGCCGACAGAAAACAAACTGAGAGCTACCAGAAGACGCAGAGCGATATCGAGACGCTTAAGATTGCGCTCATGGACTCGCAGGATACCGTCACGAAACTGCAGCAAGAGCTGTACGACATGAGACAGAGCGTCGAGGCATTCCAGGTCTCGGTCTTGGACTCGCAGAAATCCATGGAAGCCGCGATGAAAGAGCAATCAGCTCATTGGAAGTCGATGTGCAGCGACTTGGTGATCGAGAAGCGGAATGTGGCCAAGAAGCTCGCGGAAGAACGAGGCAAGTACGCGTCGTTAAAGGAGCACCTTGCAATGCATGCCAATCCGATCCAAGTTGATGCAAATCACAGTTCGCAGAGCGCACACGATGCTCACTCTAGGGCATCTCCATCCGCAAAAGTTACGACAGACGAGGTGGCGAGCAACTCCTCGCCCTGTTCGAACGGATTGTCCAGCATAATCCCAATGCAATTGACTCCGAGTGCAAGTTCTGTTCACAAAAACCTTGCAAGCGAAGACGAAGAAGACATCAGTTTCAAGTGTATCTCCGAGCCGCGGTCGTGTTCAGTCGTGTCCCCAGCTTCGTCTCATCAGTCTTCCATGCGCGAACTAAGAACAAGCGATCTATCAGCCTCTCATTCCAGAGTCTCGTCTTCGAGTGTCGACCCAGTCAAAAATGATGCAAGTGCCGGAGAAACAGCAACCACCACCACAGCAAGCTTCCGCCGGTACTACTTGTCCAAATCCTCCTCATCGTCATCTCGGTTCTTCGCACGAAGCAGCAGCAGTCTTAGTAGTAACAGCATTAATAGCACGCCCAGCAGCAAGCGTTCGTGCAGCTAGCAGCAAGTGTCCGCGTCTCCATTTCCATTTGTCGCGTGCAACTTTCACCATCACTCCTTGAAACGCAAGCTCCCCTCTCCAATTCGATCATCACCTTCCACAGGTTTTTTACACACGACACGCAAGTTGAAGTTGAGGTTTTTCACACTAAAAAACCTCGAGTGTTGACGTCGGCATTCCCGCATTGGCAGCCGTGCCATTTGGAATCTTCCGCCAAAGCCCAAGAGCTCAACACTCCGCAGCAGTATGCGCATCGTGAAACCATCGACTCTGCGCGCGGCCACGCAATATGCCAAAGGCAAGAGCCTCCGCGCGTTCGGCACGCAGGCAACGGCGCTGCCCGGATGGTTCAACCGCATGCAGACCACGAACGAGTACAACCTGCCGCGGCTGCCGGTGCCGCAGCTCGGCGACACGCTCGAGCGCTACCTGGAGACCATCCGCCCGCTCGTGAGCGAGGACGAGTGGGAAGCGCACGCGGAACTTGTCTATGCGTTTGAGAAAGACGAAGGTCGCAAGCTGCAGGAGTTCCTGCTCAAGCGCGAACTCTCTCAGGCTATGGGCAAGGCGTACCCGTTCAGCTACATTGAAGCCGACTGGGACAAGATGTACTTGGGCGGTCGCTACGAGTCGCCAATCAATGTAAACCCAGCGTACGGTCTCGTCGATGAGACGGAAGGCAATCTGAAGGAGATGATTCCTCGCACGGCTGCGTTCGTGCGCTCGGCGGCGAAATGGTGGGACAAAGTGAAGAGCAGCGAGTTGGAGCAAGATAAGAACCAGTGCATGTTCGGCTTTGCGCGTCAGTTCGGAACGGCGAAGATCCCGAAGCACGAGCGCGATGTCTTGGTGTCGACGCCTCGCTCGTCTCACATTGTGGTGCTCAAGGGCACGCAATTCTACAAGCTGAATGTGCTTAGTCCGGACGGCAAGCAGCTGCTCTCGCAAGCTGCCCTTGAAAAGCGCCTTGACGAGATTCTCAACGCTACACAAAAGTCCGACCACGACGATCTTGATATTTCGACGCTGAGCGCTGGGAACAGAGACGAATGGGCTCGCATCCGTGACGATTTGATCGCATATGATCCAGTGAACGAACAGTCGTTGAGCACCATCGATTCGGCACTCTTCGTGCTGGTATTGGAAGAACGATCGCCTGCAGATGCGAAGAACCGCATGGAGTTGGCTTTGCACGGTAAGGGATCTGGTCGTTGGTTCGACAAGGTGCAAATCCTGGTTCAAGCGGATGGCCACTTGACGGTCAACTTTGAGCACTCGTTCTCCGATGGAACGTCGTGGAACCGTTGGTTGCATGAAGTGTGGCACGACATGCGTGGTACGTCTTCGGGATTCTCGCCTTTGAAAGAGCTTCCTGAATTTGTTGACTCGTCCAAGCCAGCCAAGCTGAACTGGAAGCTTTCGAACAATCTGGTCGAAGATGTCAAAAAAGCCGAGTCGAACTTTGCCAAGTTTGCTGGCAACTTGAACACAGAGTTCTTGGAGTACACCAACTTTGCGAAAAACGAATGCAAGAAATGGAAATTGAGTCCTGATGGCGTTGCTCAAATGGCGCTGCAGTTGGCGTTCGTCCGCGCGCACGGCAAGGTCGCAGCGACGTATGAATCGTGCTCCACCCGTGGCTTCCTCCATGGACGAACGGAAACCATTCGTTCGCTGACCCCAGCTGCTGCCGCCTTCGCGAATGCTGTGGTCGGTGGCCAAGCGTCGGCCGAGACCCAGCGCGAATTGTTTGTCACTGCGGTGAACCGTCACGTCGAAATGGCGAAAATGGCGCAAAAGGGTCTCGGCGTGGACCGCCACCTCACGGCGTTGGCTTCGATCGCGAGCGATAACGGTATCGAGAGCGCGCTCCTGAAGAGTCCTGTGCGTGCGGCGAGCACGAACTTCCAAATCTCGTCCAGCAACGTCACGACGCCATTTTTGCAATACTTTAACTTTGGTGCAGTTGTGCCGGATGGCTACGGCGTGGGCTACTTGCTTCATAACGACACCATCAATGTGAGTATGACCAACTTCAACGACAGCAGCATCACCGACGGCAAGAAATACAAGCAGGCGCTCAAGGAATCGCTCGACACGATCAAGGCGCTCGCGGACGCTACGCCAGCTCCATAGACAACCAAGTGAAACTATGCCGCAAAAGCAGAAGTCGAATAGCCATTGTGAGAAGTAGTAGTATCTTCGTCGTCTAAAGTGAATGCAGAAATCTATCACGTTCTTTGTTGTCGTTGCTGTGTCGTTGCGAATATGCATCAATACGATTGAAGGCGTATTTTGTTGCTATTCACGGGGTGGTCCCCCCTCGCTCTCTACACACTGTACGCAGCTTCGAAATGGCGAAGAAGCACGTCGCCATTAAACTCGACGGCATTCACTTCCTTGAAACTCTCCACGAAGGCGGCGATGTCCTCCATGACTCTGTTGATATGCAACATTAAATGAAAAGAAACTTGAGATACGATTTGCAAAGAGCGTCCGTCGTCAAAATCTTACCTCGTTTTCCCTGTGGACGTCTTTGGCTGAACTTGCCGAAAGCATTCTGGAAGTTTCTGCGTGAACATGTCGAAGACTCGAGACATGACGTCCTTCATCTGAGGAGGAGACAGCACCGGATGCAAAACTGCGTGCAGTTTCAGAGTACTCTGCGTAATCCCTTTCATGGGGTTTGTTGGGATCGACAGGCTCGACGCATCATAGTTCACCTGCATTGCAGAGAGTTGATAATCAGCTCAACGACGAGTAAGTTGAACACACTAAAGAGAAACAAACCTCCGCCGCAACGTTTTCCAGGAACCGTTTCATGATCTGATCTTCGACAATGTTGGTGAACTTGCTGAAAATCTTCTCGTTGTGCTCCGCATAATCTCTCAGCACACGATCGAACTCATCAAGAAGCAACTTCTGGCGATCTGTAAAGTGAGCAGCTAAAGCCGCTTTAATGTGAGGGATCAAAGTCATCGCAAGATCCAGCGACTGCGACGCCAATGCTGTAAAAAGAGAAGAAATATCGTCAGTGATGATTTGAGCGAGTCTGCTGGTGATATACCGAGGAAGGTGCCTTACCTAGATGCCGTGCAGAAATGCTCTTCAAGCGCGCAATTTGCATCGCGCCTGCCCCCAGGACGAGTTGAGTAGTCCTTGAATTAAATAACTGAGCAGCGAAGACAAGAGAGCAAGTTAAAAGCACTGTGCCGTCTTCACGAAGTGTGTATCTCTCACGCAAACTTACCCTGAAGATCTCGATGGATCGTTGCAGCACATCTGTAGCGAGCACTGGAAAGTTTGCCGCGCATGACATGTAGTTCATCACGATCTCCAGCATCAAAAGCACCGACCAAACGACACGAAATGATTTGCCGCAAATGGACACAGCTTTAAAAGGCGCAGCGGTTTCTCCAGCCACCTCACGGTCATCAGACAAGGTCAACGACACGCCTCGACCGCTCGATAAATCTTCAAGGGCTTTGTGACGGGTGACAGAAATCTCGGTGTTTTTCCACAATTCGTGATCAAGTGTCGAGACCAGCTTTGCCATCTGCGCCTGATGATACTTTTCCAGAAACAACTTCAATTGCGAGAACAGAGCACCACGAAGCGTGTAGTCAGTCTTCCCGGTCAGCTTCTCCACATTGACGACAAAGTCCATGGTTGTGTCGTAGAGTAGTCGTAATTGCGGCATCGTATACACGGCTTGGACTTCCTTTCGCACGGCAAGCAGATTCGACACACTTCGCTGCGAAAACTCGCACGTTTTTCGAATAACTTCGTCGATTTCGCGAATCACTTTCGTACACCGTGTCTTCATTTTCCAGTCCCCAAGCATCTCTTTGTCTTCACTCGTGATCTCCGAAGGTGTCCATCCTTCGGCACTCTTCTTTTCTTCGGAGTCACCATTTTCCGAACTGCTTTCTTGCACCTCTGAGGCTTCTTTCTTCTCTTCTTGACTAGCATAATCGATCTTTTCCTGCATTGCGCTCACGAGCAAATCATGGACGACAACTGCTCGTTTCAAAACCATGATCAAGTGCTCAAAGATCATTTGCACACACTGCAAGAATTCGTCAGATGTCAGGGCTCGCAGTTGAATCGATACCTTGGATTCAGTCCCACCCGAAGAGCTCAAATCTCCACTCGTGCTGTTTTTGCTGCTACTGGACACTGCAATCGTTTCAGTCACCACCGTTTTGACAACCACTTTAATTTCCTCGTTGAGCTGATCACGGTACTTTGCGACAACATCATTGATCGAGTCCAAGCGGAACAGCACCTCGATCAAACGCTTTGTCTCTGCTGTCGACGCATCTCTCTCCTTCGCGATACTGTCCCTGCGGCTTCGATCGGTTGTCTCTTCTTCATGAAACATCCACTCGGGGGACGTGACAACGGAGATAAATCGTTGTGAGATCTGTGTAATGATGAAACCGCGGTAGCCTTCGAATTTGTCACCAAGGGAGTTCAGTCCATGGATGCCTTTCAAGTGCTCTCGCAGTGTTGTTTGCGCATTTTCAATCAAGTCAAGCGCACTCGTGTAGTCTTGACACTGCACCAATGCGTCGACGGCGGATTCAGCGTTCTTCACGCTTTCGATCATAGTAACGACTTCGTGCAACTCTGCAATTCGTTTCTGACGGCGGTGCAAACTCACGATGTCCAGCGTCTTGTCCGCTAGCCCGTTTCGCAAACGGTCCATCGTTTTTCTGCATCAGCCGCAAAGAAAACTGGTCAGTCAAGGGACACCGAATTACCACAACAAATCAATGCATACAATATGAAATACAAACCTCAGCGTCGCAACTTGGTCACATGCCACCGAAATCGATCGCTTCATGACTTCCTGATTCGCAGATGCTTCGAAAAATCTATCTGAACGAGACGATACTTGCCGCAAAAGTGTGAATTCGACACGGTCCAGGTATCCTGTCAACTGCAACAACAACAAGCCACAGCAAAATAATCGTCAGGGATCGGTGCGTTTTGTGGTATCAGAACTCACGTGCTTGACCAGAGCAATGCTCAACAACGTACTTCTTCCTGCAGCGATGTGGAAGTTTGCATGCTCATGACTTCTTCAAAGATTGCTGGATCTGTCAGATCAAAGTTCGGTCGGAAAAACATGCTTGGAACAATGTCGAGACACTTGGCGACGTCCTCTGTTTACACAAAAACCGTCACAACATCAACTCTCAATGAGCTTTTGATCAATCACATAAATTCAACATGCAGCATGCGCCGGTCGATGGCAATTCACAATACCATCCGCGACTGCGACCGACGGTACGTTGCTGGACGAAAGCTGCTCACTGATGGGCTTGGCGTGGTTCTCTTCGTACTTTTTCGCATTCTTGCCGTATTTCTTCAAGTACGGCTCAAAGTCGCGGCCATGAACATGATCCAGCCCTGGAAACGGCAGCATCGGGATGTCGGTCTCCAGCGGGTAAAACACATCGAGCAGTGCGCCGCTCCAGTTTGTCGCCTTTGGGTTCGTGAGCACCGAGTGCAGGTTGTGATGACACACCTCGAGGTATGCGCGCTCTTCTTCGTCTGTGTCGAGTCGTTCGTCTCGCAAAGCAGCAGTTGCCTCCATCCGCGGGGGAATCGATTCCCGTGATCCTGTGCGCGACCCCGTGCGAGACGACGAGCTTGTCCTGGAATTGGTGCGGGAGCTGCTGCTATGGCTAAATCCATGCGCCACCGCACCGCGTGCTGATGACGGTGCATTCAACCCGCGCTCGTCGAGAGAGGTCGTCCCATGCGAATAGTGGCCGTCCGAGCGCGCGGACGACGGCGTGCGCACATCGAACAAGCTCGGATACTCAGCGGGACTCGGCTGCGCTGTGCGGTGGGTCGGCGTCGCGAGCGACCGCGGCGTGGCGGCGGCGATGACCGAGTCCTTGACGGCGTTGATGGGGCTGGCGACGCCGTTCCAGCCGCGCTTGAGCAGTCCGCTGGGGGAGAAGAATGTCGAGGGCTTCTTCCCGTCCATCGCGGCGGCCTCCTGCGTATCTCTCTCTAACGAAGGTGGTGATGATGTGCGTGCGACGTTGGCGAATTTGGGGTGGGCTGCTTGAAGCAAGGTTGCGCGAAGAGAGCCATTTGATGAAACAACCCGATGGAGGTTGCATGAGTGTGATGAGCATTTGAATGTTGCTAGAAGAATAGTATCCGGATAGTATACTTGTTTATGCGTGTGAAACACTGGTAGCAGCAGTGTGCATGAAGTACCCCATATGCTTCGAGTCATCAAAATAAGATAATGCGCCAAATTGAGGCAGATTCTTTTTCCTGGTGCCTTTCGCTGAGGTGTGAAATCTAGAAGTCTGGGGGTTGCAGACAACATTACGGTATCTGTGGGCTTTCTCTCCTCCACACGAAAGATCCCTTGCACCCTGTCGCGCTCACCCAGCCATCTCGATTGTTGAGCCCGTCGTAGGTATCTGATACTTTAAGAATGTGTAGGTCCTGACACGCAAGAAATTTGGAAGACCCGTTTCCGAATCCCAAGTGTGTGCGCACCTAGGATTCCTGGGGAGCATCCTGACCCGTGGCACGCATGCCACCAGTTCTTCTTTGGTTGCTCCCAGAGCGTCAATGAGTGAGTGAGTGCGGTGGGATCTTTCTCTCCAGAGCACCAGGAAGAGAGGCGCATCATTGCGAATGCATTGGCACGCAACAAGAGATTCTTCTGCATTTTTTAACCGTTTCGATGGGGGAGACGATGACACACCCCTGAAGACGGTGCATACTGTCGTTTGATTGGCTGTTGGTGAGTATTAATATCAGTTGGGCGCTTCTAATTGGACAAACCATTGAGTGCTGTCGACGCGCCATGTTCGAAACGAACAGTGCAGTCTGGTGCGAAGCACAGCATTGCATGCATGCATCGTCATCGGCACTGGCTAAAAACAAAATGCTGCCTGCTTGGAAATGCATGCATGTGTGTGCGTGGTTGCTTGTCACTGTAATTCTGCTGTCCTTTTGGCTGGCGGTGGTGCAAATATTCGTGATCGTCGAATTGCTCGCGCGGTAGACGGAGCGAGCGCCGTGCGAGAGACGCTGCGTGGAACTGGGGTCGCCGAGTGACAAGCACGCACTCGGTCCACCAGTTCGATTTTCTTGCGTGGCTCTGAATGTCAAAAACAAGTCGTACTTTTAACCTGGTTAAAGAGGTAAGATTACGAGTAATCAACTGATGCGAAACGCTTCAGATTGATCGCACACCTTCTATAGAAGGGTCGTATGCTTGCTATACAGGATGACAAAAGTCTGCGACCTTGCGATCTTTTTTTCACTACTCATCCTGCGCAAGTGCAGGTGATGACGCGCCGCTCACTTGGCCGACTTTCCCATATTTTGCCTGCTTGTTCTTCTGTCCATCTCCCGATGTCTGCATTTTTGTATTGGATGGCGACCTCCCACTTCGGTCGCCACTATTCGAGTGCGAGAGAAGGCGGAAGCGAAGCGAAGACGCTGCCATTTGCCAATTGGCGTCGTCGCGCTCACATCGCCTGCATCCGTCGTTCACACAGGCAGATACGGACCGGACATCAGACGTACGGACGCGTCCTGGAAGACATCTGCTGCAGTTTCCTTTGATAGGCACACACACACACACACTCCGGATCCGACCGCGCATTCCGCATTACCGCAGTAAAGCATGGCGCTTTGGGGCACGCTGCGGCAGCGCATTGGCGGCGGTGCGACGCCCGCGGACTCGGACGCGTTCGTCGACGACTTTTTCAAGAAGACCAAACAGGACCCTGCGTGGGAGCTCGAGCGCATGGAGACGCTCGTGAACGAGTTTATCAGCAACCAACTGGCGGGCAACCGCCGCGGCATCGCGCTCGTCACGTCCGGCGCCACGATCGTGCCGCTCGATGCGAACAACGACACGTTTGTCGACTTGTCGGCGAAGATCCAAGAGCACCAGGGACCTGCGTGCGCAGAGTACCTGCTGCATCTCGGGTACGCTGTGGTGTTTCTGCACCGTGAAGACTCGATGCAGCCGTTCACGCGGCATTTCCAGAGGTACATCCACAATGGCGCGTTCATGAGCATGCTGCGAGCGCGTGACCAGGGACTCGTGGTCGAAGGGCTCGATCTTGGACAGCAGGTCAAGTTTCAGAACATCGCGCTGCTGTACAACGACGCGAAAGATCGCTTGCTCAACATCAGCTTCACGACCGTGCAGCAGTACCTGATGCTGCTGCGCGTGACGGCGCGTGCTGTGAACGCGGCGAACAACCGCGGCATCGTGATCTTGGCAGCGAGCGTGGGCAAATTCTACGTACCGACGCAGGACCACGACCTCGCCAAGAAGAAGAAAGGCGAATTCTCGGTGAATTTTGTGCGCGTCCCGAATTTGATCAAGCGCGTGCGCAAAGAGTGGTGCCCAAAGGCGTTTCTCGTGACGCTCAAGCACGAGTTTCAAGACGGTCAGATGATTGAAGCCGCACACGGCAACATTGAGAAATACGGCGTCGATGTCATCGCCGGCACGTACCGCACGAGCGAGTACGCACACGAGATTCTTTTGATCACGGAGCAGGAAGATACCATTGTGAGTTGTCCCGAAGACGAAGACATTAATGACGCGTTCGCGTCGGCGATCGCGGGTCTGCACCGCAATTTCCGAAAAAAGCGCGAGATTTTGCAAAAAGGCAAGCAATTGCTGCTTCTATCGGCGAAATTCTCGATGCTCAAGGAAAAGGATTTGATCAACGAAGACGCGAACGGCAACAAGAATGTCAAGTTTGGCAAAGGCGTCAAGATCTGCACGGATCGTCACCGCCCTGACGGTGCGGCGGCTTCCGTGTACGAGCTCAAGCACATTTTCCAGAACAAGAGCCGCTGTGCGCGCGCGCATGTGTGGGAAAGCTCGGTCGAGCACAAGTCGGGTCACTCGACGACCGACGTCGTCGTCGCGTTCAGTCCTGCGGGGAACCCGGAGACGATTCGCGATGTCTGGGGTGATTTCTGGTCGGGCTGGGCGGAGGATGAGATCTCGGAGTTCAAGCGACAGATGGGGACGGTGTCGCTCACGTCGGCGCTCAATGTCGTGACGTCGTCGATCTCGGGGGATTACAGTCCAGCATCAGCGATCTTGCAGTTTATGTGGAGCAAGATTGGTTCGGCGTGGTCGGAAGGCGAGCAGACACGGATCCGCCAAAGTATTCAGAACATGATGGCAGTGGGTCTCGATCGCAGTCTGATTGAAGCCGACGGTCTCACGCCGCTGGAGAAATTGATGACGCGACCGCGCATCCAGCGGTTCGACTCGTTGGTGGTCGATCAGCCACCTGTGTCGACTGTGCATTCTCACTCGCGTCGTCGTCGACGAGACAGCGATGAGAGCAGCAGCGACAGCAGCAATCCCGTGCGTCTCAGTCGAGCGCGCAAAGTGCGCGTGCATCGCGCGGTGCACGCGTACTTGCAGGATATGCTCAAGGATGGACTGCTGGATACGATCATCAAGTACGTCGAGCAAGGTGCCGCGGTGCACATCACGGGGTACAGTATGGGCGGTATGCTCAGCCAATTGTTTATGCTCTATTTGGGCGATCGTGCACGCATGCAAGGTCTGGATGTGAGCCAGATCAATATGGTCGGGTTTGGTTCACCGCGCTGTGGTGACGTCGGCTTTGCCGCTCGGTTGCGCGTGCTGTTTGAGCCGGAGCAAGTAATCATCGTGATGCACCCGTCGGATACCGTCCATGCGTTTCCGCCGACGGCAGAAGGGTATGCAGACGCTGCGGTCAAGATTTTCTTGAAAGAGGACGGCTGGGGTGTGGGCCGCCGTACGGCGTCTCCATTCTCGCTGCTTCCGATGACGCGATCCATTGACAGTATCTTGGAGCGCGGGTACAAGTCGTCGTCAACAAAGAGCGACACGGAGTGCACTTTCTGCCTTAGCAAAGCGCACTCAACGGAGCAGCACCGTTGTCGGTACTGCACGGAGCGTGGCACGCACCGCGGCGCCGATTGTCCAAACCGCAAGCAACCGTGCCTGTTGTGTGGGAACAAGAGCCACTGCACGGGCGAGCATCGGTGCAAAGTGTGCCAGCAGTATGGTCATCGCGGCCGCGAGTGCCACGCGCAGCGCGATGTCGGACTCACGGAGCTGGTGACGTACTTCCGATTCCACCATTTCCTGTATTACAATTCCAATTTGAAGAAGTCGGTCGAGTTTACGGCGACGTGAGCTCACCCAAGATGAACTAGAATTTGTTATTATTTCTAATATATGTATAACCGTGAACGTATCTCTCAAAGTTAAGACCAAGCATGATGGATCAGGCAAACTCAACCTCA
The DNA here is from genome assembly GCA_006386115.1 of Globisporangium splendens. NCBI lineage: Eukaryota > Oomycota > Peronosporomycetes > Pythiales > Pythiaceae > Globisporangium > Globisporangium splendens. The sequence continues at coordinate 566,133 of VFIW01000016.1, read as the reverse complement.
ATATGCGCGTAGCTTTTGGTGAACTGCTTGGTCGGACGCTGGTGGGTAAATGGACCACAGTGCGACCTTGTGGTCCTTGGACACCGACACAAACATCGAGCTATCGGCGCTGAAATCCAAGCCAAAGACGCTCTCAGTGTGGTATTTCAGGATCGCCAGCGGCTTCAACTTGCGCAAATGGAACACACGCACTCTAGTGGACAAGTACAAGACCGCTTCAGCACAATGAAAGCAATCACAGCCGACAAATGAACAAAGCACCTGTGGTCCCAGCCTGCCGTGGCGAAAATGCGCTGGTCGCCACGGATCCGGATGGCGCCGATGCCGCCGTGGTTGCACTTGAAGAACGACTCGGACGAGATCGTGAAGGAGCTCGCATCGAAGCTCGCTTTGTACAGATCCTCGCCCGCGGAGCCGCACATCGCCGACTGACCGTCCTGCGTGACGTCAAACGCAAGCACTTTATACAAGACAATCACACACACAACGTCAGCATAGGCAGGCAATATACAATGGAGTGAGAAAGCGATGTAGAAGCATGGGTACGTGGGTTGGCGGCTGCGGTGACTTGCGCTTCGCATGCGAGTTTCCCGCCCGATCGCAGGTCGAGGATCGCGAGCTCGCCGCTTTCGTACCCCGCAGCAATGTACGTTTGTACTCCCCCGCTGTCGTCACTATTTCCACCACGGCTTTCGAAGAGACACAACGACATGCACATCCCCTTCTTGCTGCTGCCATCGGGGACTGTCATGTGGAGACTCGGACGAGATGTTGCCGGCGATCGGATATCGTAGATGAAGATCTAGTTACCATATGCACCACACAGCAAAATGCACATACCCCACATCAGCAACGGCTCGGCGTAAGCAGAGAAGGAAGCGCTATGTAGTCACCTGATTGGACTCGGCGCTCGGACTCACGATCAAGTTGCCATTCCCAAGCGATTGATCGACCGATGGCCATCGCCGCGTCGCGAATTTCGTAAACGAATACGAGCCGCAGTAGTACGAGAGCAGCGGCTCGCAGCCCTCGCTGAACGTCGCAGCATCCCAGACCTTCACAAAGCCATCACGGCCCTGCGTCACAAACCGCGTGGCGTCGTCCGGGAGAGCGCTCGTGTGCAGCACGCCAGCCTTCGAGTGCGCCTGGGAGAACGTCGCGCACTCTCGCCGCGTTTTCAGGTCCCAGATCTTGACGACGCCATCCGCCGCGCCCGAGACGATGGTGGTGGGTGAGACGAAGCTGATCGCGTTCACGGGGGCTCCGTGGCCGCGCAGGATGGCCAGTGGCGCTGGTGGCGGTGCTCTGCTGTTCTTGTGAGCCATGATGGTTGCCAAAATTTCGCGATTGGGACTTGGATGTTAGCAACTCGATCAATTGGTCGATCCAGTTATAAACTTGTGTGGACTTGCACATGTAAACAGCAAAGTTCACACTCGTTTATAACCGGATCTACAACTCTGCAAAAGGCAAATGGCTGCTTCATAGGTTAAAGGAGTGATGGTCTTCGTAGGTTGTTCTGATTCGGACGGTTTGGGTTGCTTTTGTGTGAAGTTGCACAGTATCAGGTTTGCGAATGCACACACAAAGACGTGTGCACGCATGAACAGATGCGCAATGTCTCCATCTACAGTACTCACTATGTTTCCCACCAAAGCAAGAAAGGACGCAAGACCAAACTTTAAACCGCCACCAATGATTTCTAAATGCACTCGCATGATGCCCTATTGTAAGTGCACATGATTTGCTGCTCTGCCTCAGAAGAGATGCAATGTGTATTCTGTGCGTGCAGTAAAAATGCATGCTGCTCACCACCATTCCGTCTGTTTAAGGATTGTGCCTCTTTTTTTTTCTTTTTCTTTAGAAATTGGCGCATGAGTCGCTTGTGTTGTGGACTAACCGTGAAAGGCGCAATCGACCACCTCATGACTCAACAAGTGTGACAGACCGAAAAAGGAGGGCGATGGTCTTTCCCATCTCTCCATACTGAAAACCATACTGATGCCTGGCGGACGCAGCTCCTCCTCTTCTTCAACTCCTCCCCTATCGCCATTTTTCGATTTTCATAGCCCTCTCTCTCATTGCTGCACACGCTTTTCAATTAAAAGGACAACTGCACACAAACGGCGGGACGATCGCTTCTTTTCATTCGCTGCTCAGTCTGAAAAGTTCCTCGAAACGCGCACATCCATCAGGTCCCCTCCAACAGCCAAGATGATGCTGCAGGTGTTCACGCCTGTGAACTGGAGCGACGCGATTTCGAAAAAGCCGCCGCGCCGCCGCATGGTCACGTACGTCGTCGAACAAGGCGACACGCTCGCTGGCATCGCGCTCCGGTACGTTTGCTGCATGACCATGCAACAAATCGATTTATACATTATGTATGTGCTAACGGCTGGATGCGTTTGTGTATTGATGATACTCGCATAAAACAACATCTTAGGCACAACATCCGCGAATCGGAGCTGCGCGCTATGAATAACCTGCTTGCCGGCAGCGCGATCTTCCCGGGCCAGAAACTCAAGGTGTTCCGCAAGAAGCGCAGCCACAGTCTGCCGACGCTGCCGCTCGCCGACCAAATGGACCAGGAGAACGACGACAACGACAGTGCGCGACAGCAACTGCACGACAGTGCAGACGAGTACAGGCACCTCGCGCCTCGCAAGACGGCGAACGTGGAGCCTGAAGACGAAGACGACACGCATGCATTATCGTTGCCTGTCACCACAAGCCACAAGCACCGGTCCAAGTCGGAGCGGCTGCACACGCAGTATGAGACCGACGAGTTTGTGCTGCCGTCGCTGATTGGCGGCACGTCCAGCGAAGTGCTCTCGCATCCGCAGTACTGCTCGAAGCTCGTGCCGAAGCTCGAGACGTGTCTGCCCATGCGCTTCCGCGGCTACGACTGGAAGTTGCAGTACAGCCTGGCGCAGCACGGCTCGAGTCTGCACACGCTGCTGCACCATGTATGCAACGTGAGCCCGACGCTCGTGGTCGTTGAGACGACGCGCGGCGAGATCTTTGGCGGCTTTGTGGCTACTCCCTGGAAGCAGAGCACGTCGTATTATGGCATTGGCGAGTCGTTTGTGTTCACGTGCTACCCGCACTTTGAGCGCTTCCCGTGGTCGAAGAAAAACTCGATGATCATGATCAGCACGGACAAGTCGATCGGCATGGGCGGAGGGTACGTTACGCATGGGATAAGGCGACGACTGGATACAGTGTGGATTGCTAATGATGTTATGTGTGCTCGTTTGCTTGCACAGTGGTGGCTTTGCGTGGTTCTTGAATGCAGACCTCTCACACGGGACGAGTGCGCAATCCGATACATTCATGAACAGGTGTGCGCATTCTGATTTGTTTTGTGCCCTCCATGTTGTAGTAGCACCGACTAACAGTTGTTTCTTTGCTGTGCTTTGCGATGCGTAATGCAGGCGGTTGACGTCGGAAAGCGATTTCGACATTGCCTGCGTGGAAGTGTGGAGCTTCGTCACAAAGACGTAAGCGATGCTGACACCCAAACATACACAGACACACGCTTGTGGCGTGATTCATATTTATGCACCAATCTCTATATATTGCGGGAAGCTCCCGCGTAAAATGGCCATTCAAGTCATGGATTCACTCAATGCACACACATTTTCAAGTCAAATGCTCAAGTCTGTTGGTTTGTTGGTCTTTTCTTTTGCTGCTTTACAAACTACGAATTATCTACTTGGAAAAACGGAAGAACCTCCTCCTTACAAGAAGCCCACAATGTCATTGACAAACGCCAGGATCTCCTGTTTTTCTTCTTCGTCCAGGTCATCGTCCTGAGCGAATGACGTCGCGACGACGTCCACGACTTGCTTCACACCTGCTGCCTGGAAGGTTTCCTGACAGGAAGGCAGCTGGTTGCGCATGGCACCCATGATCTCAAGCGCTTGGCGTTGACGCAATTGCGTAGCCTAGTTGGAACACAGCGAGTTACAATACACATGTCAGAACCTTCCGCTGTGCCACTGGTAAAGCGATAGATAAGCAAAACACGTACATTGTTCAGGAAAAAGGATGACAACCGCGTGCACCACTCAGACGACTTGAGACTCTCCTGGATCTTCTGTAAACTGGTTTTGCTCTCAGGAGCCTCAGTCGAGTCCGCTGCCTCCAGGAGCAAATCGTGAATCAACAGCGCAGCCTGCAACAACCGATTACCAACACAAAGTCATGTCAGCATTAGGAAAATAGCACACGATAACTGCAGCACATGACACACACACACACACACACACCTTCAATTGAACGTTCTTTGGGTGGGTGCCATCGAAAAGTCCCGCGAGTCGCTCAAGCCCGTTGTGCAGCAGAAAGAGTCGCTGGCCACGGTCGTTGAACAAAATGAGCGACGAGAGCGCATACAGCGCTTTCTTCTTCACTTCAAACACGGCTTTCGGATCGTCATTCTGCGCTGCATCGAGAGCGAGGGACTGGATGAGCTTTGGCAGTGCGCCTGCGTCGATCGCCCAGTTCTGTCCGTCTCGGTAGCTTTTCGACGCAGTACCAATGACCCACGACGCACCAGCACGCACACGCAGATTGGTTGAGTTCAAGTAGCCCGAGATGATGTCGAAGCCACCGATAAAGTGGAAGATGTGCGTCTTGTCGAGATCCTGCACTTCCCACTCCAGGACCTCGAGCACGTTCAGCTGCTCGTCTGCGTTGCCTTCTTGTTCGGCATCGCGAAATTGCTCGAGCAGCTTGCCCAAGTACTTTGCGTCGTCCTGCATCGTGTCCATCGCGTCTTTCAGATCTTGCTGGCGCTGTTTCCACAACGCGATTATTTGTTTGCGGAACTCCTCCTTCGACAGCTTGGCGTGCGCTTCGTGGATGTCCATGCCGTTGAGCGTCGGTGGCTCGGGGAGCGCTTGCAGCACTTCGTAGATCTTTTCGTGGTTCCACGCTGGTTCCCGGGGAGCCGGAGGCGCTTCGTCCGCATTCTCGTCGCTAACTCCAGCGCTTTGTTCTTCTTCTTGCGCATCAGCATTATCGACAGGGATGATACCACCATCATGGGATGCAGATTCTTTCTTCGAGACGACAGTGTCAATCTCACCCGAGACGTCGGTGGCGACCGTGACCGTCGCATCCTGCTCCACGACCACAGACCGCATGCTCTCGTCGACCTCCACGTCCGTTGAGTCCATCAGCTTTGCCTCTTTCTTGCCCGTCTCAAGGTTCACGCGCACATGGAGCCCCTATAAAAGCGTTCGAAGTAATCTATCAGAATTGATTCAGGACGTGCGATAGGCATACAAACACACACTCCTTACGTACTCGTGGGATACCCTGTCCAGGAAGGATCTCTTTCCATTCACCCGTCGCGACAAACTCCGGAACGCGCTCCTGCGTTGTCTGCGGCACGGCGGTCTTCGTGCTCTCCGCGACGGACGCCGGCGTCGATGCGTCCACTTCGTCACTTTGCTCCACGACGACCAACCCACCGCCGTTAGCAGCGGACGCTGTGACACTCGTGGCGCCTGCCAATGCCAGCAGCACCAGCACCACGAGGAGCAACACGCGCGGCAGTCTGCTATCCGTCTTGGTCAATAAGCGTCGGCGTCTGCCGAGACGCGCGTTCGTCGCCATCCTCTTGCTGCTTCTTGTGTTCTTGTGTGTCAATTTTCGGTAATGGTGCAGGATACGTGGCTGCTTTGATTTGTGAGGCGCTTTCCACTGGTGCAACCTTGTTGGCGTTACCTTCAGACGACATTTTGAGCTTCCAGAAGCTGCAAGTTGTGGCACTATGGGCAACACCACGTGTTCTTGTGGTGCTTGACAGTGAATGGGTGCAATCTGCATGCAGGCTGCCACGTGGGGCGATATGGAGCAGCGCACGTGTCTTTTAGCACGCATTGGTGTGCTTACATTCGTGCATTGTAAAAAGTACAGGCGTGTTGTAGGTGCACACGACTTCACTTTTGAGCTCTTGAAAGGCGCATTCTGTTACCATCGAGTCCTATGCATGCGCTTAACCTGTTAATCGAGCAGCTTGGCTTCCTTCTTTCCTGTCTCCAAATTCACGCGGATGTACAAGCCCTAGATTATATGTAGTTCAATATGTACAATGCATAGACACACAGCCAAGCGTCAGAAGGAGAGCAACGCTACAGCAATGACATTAGAACCCACAGGCGGGAGCGCTTGGTTCGGCAGGATCTCCTTCCACTCGTGCGTTGGTTCAAACTCGGGGACGCCATTCGCGGCTGCGTTGTGTTTGTTTCCTTTTGCATCGACATGGTGCGTGCAATCCGATGCGCCGTGACCAGCGCAGTTACTCAGTGAGTCTTCCTCCGGTGCGACGACCACGAGCGCACGCGTCTTCGCATGCTGCTCTCCCAGGAGCTGGTTCGCATCGCTGCCCACCGCAGCCAACAGCAGAAAGCAAAGCGCCGCGCGCACAGCATTGCGAAGCAGAACCTTCATTTGATTGTGTCGCTTCGTGTCCTAAATCTGTCTATAGTACCTCCTATGGAGTACTAATATCTTATTAACAGTATCTCATGCCTTCGTTTTTGACGTCAACGCTTGTCATAGTTCAACAAGAGGAGCTCCGCGATGAGCAGCAGTGTGTTGCCGCATGTGAAGGCCGCGCAGGCGGCGCTCGCGGAATGCCAGCAGCCTCGGCAGTCGCTTGAGACTCCCCCACCGCAGCCACGTCTGCAGTACGCGCGCCTCGGCGACCCGAGAGTCGGACTGCGCGTGAACAAATGGGACGCGCTGATCCTCGACTCGGAGATCCTCGGGCTGCTCAAGACGCCGATGAAGTCGATGTTTAGCATGTTTGAGCCTGGCGTCATGGACCGCGTCAAGCCGGAGATCGATGCGCTGCTCGGTGCGCTGCTCTTCGCGTTCTCGACGGGCATCAAGCGGGTGCGTAAGTAAACTTGTACATGCATGAGCGAGAGGTCTCATGTACCTTGTGTGTTGTTGTTTCTGATGACAGCCGACGCCGGGTATGAAACTGGAGAACGTGCAGTTTGAACAGAGCGCGCTGACGCCGAAGCGCATCGGTGCGCTGTTTCTGCTGTCCGTGGGCGTTCCGTACGCCTGGAAGCGCGTGTTCCGATACATTTCGTCGTCCCGCTGGACGTCGCCACCGCGTGACGAAAGCAGCGAATCAAGCGATAACGAAGATGGAGAAGCGAGACGCACGCGACTGCTCAACCTCATGAAATGGCTCGAGACGTTTGTGATCTCGTGCCAGTTTGCGAATCTGCTCGTGTTCCTGCGCAAGGGAACGTACCGTTCACTCCCAGAGCGATGTCTCGGCATGAAAATGGTGCGTGCTGTAGGAATCTGTTGTTGTCAAATACTATCGAATTCACTACGCGCATACTTTTTAAATTATGGATTTGTCTCAATAGGAGAGCATTGCGCCATCGACAACGCCTCGTTCGATCAACTTTGAGTACATGACACGGCAGCTGCTCTGGGACGGCTTAATGGTAACGTATCATCTGCACATGCCCATTTTTACTCTCAGTGAGTGGCAGAACTTTAGTATTTATGGTGTCGCTGTTTGTATAGGAATTTGGCAACTTCGTGCTGCCGTTTTTGACGTGGAGCCGCAGTCGCGCGACCTCGCGTCTCCGTGGCGATGATGCAGACACTGCTGGCAATCGCTCGCAGTGCACGTTGTGTGGCATTACGCCGCCGCAGGTATGCAACAACCAACAGACATGTGTTGTGGGTGAATGCGTGCGTTCTTATTGCTGTGTATGTGTGCATGCTGTCAATGCAGACGCCGTACATCACGTCGTGCAAGCACGTGTACTGCTACTACTGCTTGCAGACCGCGGTTGCAGGCGACGACGACTTTGCGTAAGTTGCGTTTTCTAGCCGTCCTATTTTGTGTGTGTGTGTGTGAGAGAGAGAGAGAGAGAGTGAGAGAGGACTGTGGCTAACGAATGCTTCTTGTGTGTGATTGACGTGTGAATGCAGCTGCGCGGCGTGCGGCGTGAAGTTCGATTCGTCCCAACGGCTGCGCGCATAGGAAGCGAAGACAAGTTGTTTGTTTAGAACGTGAATGCGCGTCGCCATTGAAACGCAAGTGCACACATATCGAAGGGTTTGCTCCATAGTAGCCGTCTGTCTTCACCTGACGCAGACAAGAAATATCTGCATCGTAAAGCCCACATTTCCATCTCGCTATGTTGCTCACGAGCCTTACAATACGACATCAAACTACAAAACTAAAGCGAGGCACATCCTAACAGTCTGCAGTGTTCTGCTATTCCTCTCACCAATACAGTAATGCCATCAAATGTGTGCTTTCTCTCGCAAAGGGTGGTGTTAAAAAACACCAGGGAATGAAAGATTGAGTTCACGGTCGAAGAACACAAATCAATCGAGAAGGACACGCAGTCCAAGAACAAACGAATCGTTCTCTCGCTGCATCTCCTCCTCGAACGATCGATCGCTCACGCATTTGCATTTGCTTCGCGGAATCAACGGGAAAAAAAGAAGCAGCTTACGAGCGTTCACCACGGATGCGACGAGCCAATTGGATGTCCTTTGGCATGATCGTGACACGCTTGGCGTGGATCGCGCACAAGTTGGTGTCCTCGAAGAGACCAACCAGGTACGCCTCAGCGGCTTCCTGGAGCGCCAGCACAGCCGAACCCTGGAAACGCAAGTCCGTCTTGAAGTCCTGCGCGATCTCACGCACGAGACGCTGGAACGGGAGCTTGCGGATCAACAGCTCCGTCGACTTCTGGTAACGACGGATCTCACGGAGAGCAACCGTACCTGGGCGGTAGCGGTGCGGCTTCTTCACGCCACCCGTGGCTGGAGCGCTCTTGCGAGCAGCCTTGGTCGCCAGCTGCTTGCGAGGAGCCTTGCCACCAGTCGACTTGCGAGCGGTTTGCTTCGTACGAGCCATTCTCGAATGCGGACTTTCTTGTTGCTGGAGCGGGTTGAGTTGCTGGAGCAGAGGAAATTGAGGAATGACGTCCACTACACGCGCCTTCTCACACAAACAACGCAAGACACTCAAAGGACAAGACCTCTTTGCGCGCGCAAAAGCAGACACCGAACTAAAGAGTCAAGTCCGTGGCGAGCAACAAAAACGATCTCTTGGCCAATCAGAATGGTTTGGACAGTATTTTGTCCAACTGAATGCTGTATATTTTGTGTTCCACCAATGATAGCGCGCAAAAGAATATTTTCAAAAGAATCCAATCAGATACGAGGAAGCGGGTGCAATCGCACCTGTTGCAACATCAGATGGCTCCAACATTTGCTTTGGCGCCTTCTTCCTCCCTTGAGTCTTGTGTTGACTTGTCTTGTCTTGTGTGGCGAGCGAACTGTCTAGCGTCGAAGTCACTCATTCTGCAATCTTCGAGCAAGAGCAAGAGAGCACTAAGCAAGTTATCAGTGAGATGTCTGGTCGTGGAAAAGGAGGCAAGGGACTGGGCAAGGGTGGCGCCAAGCGTCACCGCAAGGTGCTTCGTGACAACATCCAAGGCATCACGAAGCCGGCGATCCGTCGTCTGGCTCGTCGTGGTGGTGTCAAGCGTATTTCCGGTTTGATCTACGAAGAGACTCGCGGCGTGCTGAAGGTGTTCCTGGAGAACGTTATCCGTGACTCTGTGACCTACACGGAGCACGCTCGCCGAAAGACTGTGACGGCCATGGACGTGGTGTACGCGTTGAAGCGTCAAGGTCGCACCCTTTACGGCTTCGGCGGTTAAGCAGTTTGTTTTTTCTTTCTGCTTGTCGCCTGTGCAGCGACAGCAATGGTTTGTGCGTTCGTCGTTTGACGAGTGTGCGATTACTTTCATTTCGCTGGTGTTTTTTAACACCACCCTTTTCAAAAGATGTTTTATTTTGGATGCGAAAACGTTGGTGAATGGTGTAGATGGATGTTTCATCATTAAGCGTTTATTGTTATTGCGTTGTCAAAAGCGGATAGCAAGTTGTCAAGCGTTCAAGTGCTGCTCGGTAGATGTGATGGTAAGCTTTGGGGTCAGAGTGAGACACTGGTTGTGTGCTTGGAGGGTATGAGGAGCGGTGCTGCTGCTCATGGATCCCCCGACGCGACGCAGTCACTGTAGTGGAGCCGATAAGCTCAGGCTAGTCCGCCAGCCATTTTCAATATTCCTCGTCGCATGGTCTCTCTCACAAAATGTCAATTGCAAATCGCACTCAGTCGGAATAAACCCCATGATGAAATTAGGTTCAACTCAATTGAACAAAAACCTAATGACTTTTGCTGAGAAATCTAGGTTTTTACCATCTCGAAAGGAAGAGCATTCTGGCAGAGGTCCGACAACAGCAATAATAATAATAATATAGAGGTTCAACGACCTGTTTATCTACTTTAGACTGTCATCCGAGTCCTAAAAAAGGGTTCTTTTGCCTAATCCATCTCTCAATTCATTTCTGAATTGCCTGCAAATGACTTTTGGCGGGAACGACTTGTGTCCCTTTTCTTTTGGCGCCATCGAGGACGAAAGGAGGACGACGAGGGCTTCGCACATCACGGCACACGCTACGAGCCACAGCCAGAAAGAGAAAGACAAAGGAAGCAGCAACGATGGTGAACCTCACGAGCAATGCCGTGGGCATGCTCTACAACAAGCAGGTGCCCGACGGCTTCGAGCCCTGGCTGCAGATCATCGACATCAAGAAGATCAAGCCTGCGAGCGGCACGGGCGGCGACCGCTACAGGCATGCAGCATGCGCATCTTCTGTCTATACGTGAAGGCGTGGTGCTGGATGAGTACTAATAACCTGTGTGTTTTGCCTTGTAGAATCGTGCTGTCGGATGGCGCGTCGTACATCAGTGGCATGCTCGCGACGCAATTGGCGCCGGTACGTTTGTGCGGCTGTCTAGCTTGTGTTTGCTGCAAATGCGGCTTGTTCCGCGGCGCAATGGATGGGAATAATTGTAGTCATTGCTCACTCTCGGCCTTGTATTTTGCGTTGTGTGTCTGTGTGTGTATAGCTGATGGAAAGCGACAGTTTGCAGGTCAACTACGTCGTGCAGCTGAAGGATTACGTCGGCAACGACGTGCAAGGAAGACGGTAAGCGACATTCACCATGTCTGTTTTGCTTTTACGACAAGATGATTCTTAAACTAATGCATTGTTTGCTTCTCGCATCATCTATGTAGAATCTTGATCGTGTTGGGCATTGGTGACATCGTGCCTAGGTACGAGCGCATCGGGTCTCCACAGAGCATCGAAGGCGCCAAGGGTGCACCAGTCCCTGCTGCGACCACCAGTGTGCCGCCACCTCTCGGAGCACGACCACCACAGCCTGTTGCGCAGCCGTCCTACCAGCAAAACTACAACAGCGCGCCAGCGCCACAAGCGCAGTCGTACGCGGCACCAAGCTACGCGCAGCTCAATAAGCCCGCCGCTCCGTCGCCGTACAACCGCGGACCCGTCGTGCGTCAAGACCCGAACGTCCGCATCTCGGACATCCAGAGTCTGAACCCGTACGCTGGCGGGCGATGGACGATCAAGGCGCGTGTGACGTCGCGTTCGCCAATAAAGAACTGGACGAATGCGCGCGGCCAGGGCAAGCTCTTCAGCGTCGACTTGCTCGACTCGAAGGGCGGCGAGATCCGCGCGACGATGTTCAATGACGCTGTGGACAAGTTCTACGAACTGCTGCGTCCTGGTGGCGTGTTTTACTTTGCCGGCGGCAAGATCAAGATGGCGAACCGCAAGTTCTCGAACGTGAACAACGACTACGAAGTGAGCTTTGACCAACACTCGGAGATCTCACCTGCCCCCGAAGACGGACAGATCTCGCAGATGAACTACGCATTCAAGAAGATCGCGATGATTGAGACTCTGCCAGCGGACTCGAACGTCGACATCATCGGTGTCGTGAAGGACGTCGGTCCCGTGGCCGAGATCATGTCCAAGGCAGGCAAGCAGCTCTTCAAGCGCGACATCTCGCTGGTCGACGACTCGAACGCCGAGATCAAATGCACGATGTGGAACGAGCAGGCGCAAGCTGATTGCTCGAGCTGGACGAACAACGTCGTGGCCATCAAGGGCTGCCGCGTGAGCGAGTATAACGGCCGCTCGATCGGCACGCTCTCGAGCTCGAGCTTTGCCGTGAACCCGACGATCCCGGAAGCCGGCCACCTGCTCAACTGGTTCAACACGGGCGGTAGCGCTACCCACGTCAAGTCGTTGAGTGCCTCAAGCGGTGGCTTTGGCGGTGGTGGTCTCGGTACGTTCTCGGAGCGCTCGGTGGTGAGTGACATCAAGTCCAAGCAGCTTGGGTTCGGCCAGAAACCCGACTACATCACGGTCAAGGGCACGGTGAACTTCATCAAGCACGACACGGGGATCTACTACCAGGCGTGCACCAAGTGCCAGAAGAAGGTCGTGCCGGACGTGGCGCAAAACTTCACGTGCGAGAAGTGCCAGACGTCGTACAAGACATGCGAGAACCGCTACATCATGTCGGTCGTCGTGCTCGACCACACGGGCAGCACGTGGACGACGTGCTTCAACGACCAGGGCAAGGTTGTACTGAACGGCAAGACGGCGGACGAGATCGGCGAGCTGCGCGAGACCAACCCGGCGCTCTTCGAGGCCGCGTTCAAAGAAGCTTTATTTAAACAGTACGTGTTCCGGCTGCGCGTCAAGGCTGAGAATGTGCAGGAGGAGCTCCGCGTGAAAGCCGGCGTCGTGAACCTCGAGCCGATCAACTTTGTGAACGAGTCCAAGGACCTGCTCCAAGCCATCGCGCAGTACAACTAAACAGAACACACAGTCTTTGAATGAGGTATGACGGTTTATATGCAATCAGTAGTGCCCAACGGCACACAACAAACCAACAGAAAAACAAATCAACCAGCTTGCGAAACTTTCGTAGGTCGTTTTTCTTGTTTGTTTGCCGCTGCACGCTGCGGTGCGGCTTGGAACCGGCCCGTGCCGCGTTGATGGTTGCGCCGTAGTCTTTGCCGCGATCACTGCAGTGCGGGATGAGCCCCGTGTTGCCCTGTGGCATCCAGCACTTGTCCTTGGCACTGAACGCAAAGAAATCGCCCGTCTTCGTATCGAGGAGCACCTCCGTCCCTGCCGTTCTCGACAAAGACTGAGCCACCAACCTAGGTAGTGGCGCTGGAATCTGCTCAATGTCCTCTATGAGACTACCTTTGCCTTCGTTGTTGAGCACGTGCAAGTACTCGCCGCCCGTGGCGCACACGAACGCCAGCAGACTCGCACCAAGGTCGCTCGCAAACAGGCACTTGCCTGTCATCATGCACATCTTGGTGAGCAGCGCCAACTTGCGCATCGTGGGCGTCCAGGGCAGCGCGTTCGCGTCGCCATCGACGAGCACAAAGTCCAGCAAGTCAAAGTTGGTGATCGTCTGCGGGTTGGCAAACTCTGAGTGCATCTCAAAGAGAAACTCGTCGAGTTCGTTCCGCGTTCGCTCCATGAGCTCCACTTGGGTCACTTCGCTCTTTTCGAGCTCCTTGACGACGCGCTGGACGTGCTGGCGGAACTTGTCGAACCGCTCGCGCGCTCGTGTGCTGCCCACTGGGTACGCGTTTACGAGCAGCACACGCATATTCCGAGGATGACAAGGACAAAGCAAGTGGCAAATGGCAGCTCAGCCATTCCAGGTTGTCAAGCACCAAAACTAGAAATAGCCGTTTGTGCATTTGCTCGAAATTGGTCTACCTTCGTGTGTACATTGGCGACTTGAAATATGCATCACAATGGACGAGGTGCTCAAGAAGAATCCACATGATGCCACCACAGACATGGCGTCGTCGCTGCTGCTGGAGACGTACCCCGAGTGGCCCGATGGTCTCGGCGATCCGGCCGTGCAAGTGCTCGACTCAACAAGCGCACGATGCTCTGCACAAGGCCGGAAAGCCATCGTCGCTGCGTTTCGGCGATCCCACAACTCAACGGCAACGACGACTGTGCCACACAAGAGATTTCGCACAATGCGTGTCGAAGAAGCCTGCGTCTCACAAGCTACAGTGGTGTGAAGCTGCACGTTGCAGTGTGTGTGTGTGTGTGTGCTGGTTTGCTGTGTTCCAATGCTGGTTCTCCTCTGCATTTGTCTTCCTTGTGCGTGGCACGATGACATCAATAGCGGAGATGCAGCTTCCAAATCCAATGCCGTCGTGGAGTCGCCACCAAGAAATGCCACAGTTGCGTCAAGTACGTCCATCAAACCAGCGCATGCAACTAAACGTTTCTTTACCGACTTGGGTATATCTGTGTGGTGTGCGTGCGCTCAACAGGTTTGACGAGCACAAACTCGGGTATTTCTGCGATGCGTGCTTCGCTGCGCGTCACCCGCCGTATCGACTGGAGCATTCGTGGATCCCGATCCAAGACGATGTGAACCCAGAAGACGAGTGGATCGCGCATGCCGCGAGGTAAAATAGCAAGAGTCTTGGCCACACAGGTATCCACTTACCACTTAAGGGACTCACTCTGAATGTCCCTGTGTTTCCTGTGCATATCATGTCAGGCGAAAGCCCGAACAGGACGCGCTTGAGCTCAAGACTTTGCTCCAAGAGACCCAGCAGTTTCTCCAAAAGCCCCGCCACCACAATCCATTTCTGCAAGGACATTGAGGCCACCATCGACACCAGCGCCACCTCCACTGTCGACTCGTCTTGCTACGCACGCGAGAAGGCTCTCTACGCCTTCCGGACGACCGAGCAGCTGGCCCCAAGAAGCAGTGGCAACACCACCACCTCGCGAACTGGACTTCCGCGCCACCTATGCGACGATGGCGTCGATCCAGAACACGCTCCATGAGCTTCTCGCGCAGGTCCATGCTGACTTGGAGCGGCCACCAGCAGCTCAGAAAGCGCGCTTATCGTACGAAGGTGCGCTGACGAAAATCCAGCGCATGTGGCGCATACGACGCGCGCGGAAACAGCTGAAGGCGCGACGTGTTTGCGAGTTTCCAGGACCCAGCGACAGGCGCGACATACTACTACAACACGAGGACCAAGACGACCCAGTGGACAAAACCCAAGGCGCTTGGCGATGAAGCCCTGGTCGTTGCCGCATCTGCAACACCGAAGAAAGCCCCGCGCGTTGCTGTCGAGTTTGCGACCCGAGCTGAGCAGGAGCACGCAGCGGCGCTGTGCATTCAGGGGATGCTACGCGCGCGCGCAGCACGGGACCATATGCGCCGCCTCATCTCGTCAGTTTACGAGAAGATCTGGGATGACACAACCGGCCGGTTCTACTACCACAACACGCAAACCAAGCAAGTTTCATGGGAGCGACCACGGTGGGTCAACGATGCCGACCTGGGTACGCCTCGCACGCGGCAGCAGCGACAACAACAGCAGCAACGGGATGCCAAAGCACTTCTCCATACGGAGATGACGCCGGAGCAAGCCGTGACGATGGTGCAGCGCGCGTATCGCCGCAAAAGAGGCTTTGAGACACTGCTGACGCTATGCCGAACCGTCTACGAGCGCATCTATGACCCAAGTCGGGACGCGTACTACTACCACAACACGCGAACGAAGCAGACCACGTGGGAGAAACCTGCTGTGCTGCGTAATACACAGGCCGACGTGTTCACGCCACGCACGCGGCAAAAGCAGCAGCAGCTCAAGACGCTCGCGCACCTTGGCGACAAGCGCAGGCCCCGCGTGTGGATGCAGGACTCGGCTGCAGTCTGTTTGCAAGGTCTCTTCCGCAAGCGCCAGGCTCAGAAGGCACTTTGCGCGCGGCTTGTGCAGGTGTACAGGAAAGCGCTGGATCCTGACTCCGGGCTGTTCTATTACGTGAACGTAGAGACCCAGGCCGTGAGTTGGGAGCCGCCAGCGTTGGCTGTCATGTCCAACGTAGCACTCGAAGTAATTAGTTCAACCTAACCTACCGAACGCACAACTTGCCTTTAGTTGGAGACCTGGCAAATTTCATCCAAGCGGAACTTCTGGTGAAGATCGGTGTGCGCCAGTCTTTTCTTAAAGATTGGAGCGATGAACTGAAGCACACGGAACACCGGTTGCTCTCAAGAATGTTCAAAGCCGCAAATTCTGCGCCGTGCACGTATTTGATCTACAGGGTAATCCACCGCGTTGTTTATGCGGCGAAACCTGGTTGTGCACAGGATTCGTTTCACTCGTTTTGGGACGATGCGATCTGCAACGTTTTGAATGTCGTGTTGTCTGGAATTGGAACGAGCGATCGGAATTCGAGTCAATCTTCACCAACTGGATCGGATCGTCCAGGTCACTTGTTCGTTGTAAATTCGGTCTGCGCCTTCTGTGGAGAGGAAAAAGCTCCAAATGCTCGCATTGAAACGCCACGCCGCGAACTTTGTGAAAAGCTCATTTGGACCTGTGGAAATGTGCCATGCTTGTTCGGGTATGTAGCCGTCGGCTTCGAAGCCGATTTGTACGTCATCGTACGCAACAGTGAGTCAGGTCAAGTGGACGCTATTGTATTGGGAGAGTTTGATCTTAAAAATCTTGGAGGACGATTTTGGCTGCTGCTGGCTATCTTCAACATTTCTCGACTATTGCGGAGCATTGCGAGTCTGTGTCCTGCGAGTGGTCGAGATGAATGCAAGAGCTTGATCCGATCAAACGGCGTTCAAGTAGAACTCGAGCCGACCCGCGTGGTGAGAATCTTCCCAGAGGTGGCTTTTCAGGACGCAACGGAACGTTTGGAGCGACTGCATGCAATTCTAAAAGGTAATCAAATTCCCAACGTCGATCACTTGATTAGTGCCGATGAGTCGACCAGATGAATGGTTTTTGGCCCACGTGATACTGATACAAAGCCATCCAGTGTTGAGGACTTGTTCCACGCAATTCGAGATGTACTCTTGGCTCTTGTGGAGTTACATGAGTCCTCATGGATGCATCGTGACACTCGATGGACGAATGTCATAAAGCGTCGTGATGGTTCGGACTCATGGTCCCTCATTGACTGCGTTGACGCGGCTCCGAGTCCTCAGTACAAGCCGAGCGGCCGACACTTGAGTCAAGAAGAACACACACTAGAGATCCATAACGGTGATCATCATACTACTGCGGTCGATGTGTGGTCAGTGGGACATTTCATCCAAACGAGCGGGAGTAGCGTGTGTGAGAGAGCTGGTACGACTTGGGGGAGAGACAACAGCGTTCATCATACATTATTTCCCACCACCTAAACGCTTCAGTTAATAATGCAGAAATGAAAACAAGATGGATAAATTGTGCATGTCTTCAGCAGCAACCAGGCTACTCGAAAAGACCATCTTTTATGGCGCAACCACCCTCTGTTCAGAGTTAACAGTGCCAAGAGAGAAGTGCTGCAAACGCACAATCGCAGCGCATGTCAAAACTGGCGCATACATTATTCCGCACAAGCAATTGCAGTTATTTTTCTACGCGTAATTTGTTCAGGTGCCCTGGTTCGCGGGAGTGTCCTCGACCACGTGGTCGTGCGCGACCCACTCGTCCCATTTCTTGTGCCACCATGGTAGTGCACGTAGTACTGCGTCGTGATCGTGCCCTTGCTGCACTCGTCCTACACGCCGCTGCCGTGGTCGATCTTCAGCACCTGGCATCGTAGATCATCACGCCGTGGTACGCCATCACCCTGTCGTCGACCTTGATATCATCGCCCCGCGCTCTTTATGCAGGCAGTTAGTTCAACTTCGGCCCACACATTGCTGTCGGTCTGTTGTTTCAGATGACTAACTTAAAAATAGAGGAGATCTGTAGGTGCGATGGTCTTAGGCAGAAGCGACTGCTGCTGTGGATGGAAAATGAAGCGAGTGCTGGGAAGTCTGCTCGTAGCTGTGTGTGCTAATGGTGTCCATGGTGGTGCGGCTCCAGTATTTGGTTCACTCGGCGGTGTGCTGGAGCCTGGTGCTGGTGGATGTGGTCTCGATGAGATCCAGCTGGCCTCGGACGGCACGATCGAGCGCCAGAGCGTGGAGCTGGGAGAGCGTGTGACGCCGAATCGCACGCTCAATGGTACCGTGACCGACGGCGAGTATCATTTCTACCACCTCTGCGTCGTGCGCCATGACCACGAGCACCAGATCAACGTCAACCTCGCGATCCTAAACTCATCTCCAGAGGGCGACGCGAATTTGTACGCCTCGAGCGAAGAGAAGCATCCGCGAATGGGTCACTCGGCGTGGATCGCGCAGCAGCCAGGCAGCGATTTCCTCAAGCTGTACACGTACCTGGACGGATTTCCTCGTCAACGTAACAATGAAGTCACAGGCGGCAAGACACAGATGATTCCATTGCACATTGGCGTGCTTGGAGTTTCGGAGGAGGCACCAGCACGCTACGAACTCACGGTGTCGGTACTGGATCTCCCGATCACGCAGGATATCCAAGCACGAGAGGTGTTCTACACTCAGCAACACGAGCGCGATCGCCGAGTTCAGCGGCAAACCACGACGGAACTGCTGCGACCAGCGCAGCGGCGTCTTCGTGGCGGTCAAGCATGAGCGAAGTGCACGAGGACGCTGGGTGAATCGCTAGGACAACACACTTCGGCTAAAAACTCATACAAGGTCCTGATGACCAAATGTACGTGTTTGCTTACATGCTGCATCTTTGGTGTGCTTCGTTCAGTAGTCATCTCCGCCGGCGATCTTAAGACGCGACGTCAAGCTCGAAAGCGTCAGGATATTGGTCATGAGCGACCGGAGAAACGCAAATGTGACGTGCACGATCGTGTGGCACTTGCTTCTCCCGCCCATACGCTTGAGCCACTGGGTCTCGGCCCTCTGCCGCGCCAAGGCACAAAGACGAGCGAAAACAACGAGTAGAGGTACGAGTACGACACTTGTGTGCGCGCGCAATGGTCCTCGATCTGGAGAGATTCGTAGCCGATGTCAAAGTTCGCGCACAGATTCTTCGACGCGACGGTCGCGAACGGGAACGCGGCGCTCTCGACGGCCACGAGCAGCCCACACACGCCGCCTTCGTCCCCGACTGCAATGATCTCGACAACTGCGAGCGTCGAGATCGTGTACCCGGCAAAGCACTGCAGGTATTCGACGATGGAGACACCGAGCCAGAACCACAGGCTGCGGTAGACGTCCCAGAACATGAAGATGCTCGAAAGGCAGTCGGTGGATGACAGTGATTGCGAACTGTGTGAGTACGATCATCCAACGCCAGAAGCATTCCCCGCATGCTTGCACGCCAAACGCTTCGAGTCGGAGCTCGCAACCTCGCTCGCCATGCTCGTTGCTGCGATGATCGACCGCCTCACGCTCCTGACTGTTGTCTGTCCTGACACCAAGGTCAACGTCCTAGGAACAGTGTGCAATGGACAACAGTGCACTGCAACATAAAGTGTCCTTCTTTCTTTTTGTGTCTGTCCATGGAGGACAGTTTGGAGCTCCCAGTTCAACCGAGTGTGCCTCGAATAATGTGGACCACGTTCTCAAAACCTGGAAACTAGGGACCATTTGGCAAATGGCGGCGCTGTTGCTGCCGCAGCTGACGACCAAGGTGGCACTGGACGCCGCGATCCAGGGCACCAAGGACAAGGTGCTGGTGCTGCGCTTCGGGCGAGCGGCCGACATCGTGTGCATGCAGCAGGACGACGTCGTACGTCTCTTGCATCATCGTCATTCTGTTCGTTGTCTTTCTTTCCACTAATCTAAAATGCGCTGCGGGTGCTCATGTTTACTATTGACAGCTGGCGAAATGCGAGCGCGAGCTGTCCAAGATGGCGCAGATCTTCCTAGTGGAGGCCGAGCAGGTGCCGCTCTACAGCCAGTACTTTGACATTTCGCTGATTCCTGCGACCATCTTCTTCTTCAACGGACAGCACATGAAAGTGGACTATGGGTAAGCCATGCAATCAATGTTGTCGAAGATCTTATCAGCCATATTGCAATGATTCCCAAATGATTCACTCACTCGTACTATGTGTCTCCGTGAATGTATTCCCTTAATTTAGGACGCCAGATCACACCAAGTTCATCGGCGCATTCCGCATCAAGCAGGACTTTATCGATCTCGTGGAGGTGCGTTGCGCATCAACTGTCAAGTTTCATGCTAATGCGTTACTCCTAATCTCGTGTGCGTGGTTGCGCCTTGCAAAATCAACGTCAATGTAGGTGATCTATCGCGGTGCGGTCCATGGCAAGCAGATCGTGACTTGTCCGATCGAGAAATCGCGCATCCCGCAATACAACCTCATCTACAAAGATATTTAAGTATTCGTCCATGCGGTATATTCCTCAAAAGCTGCAGGTCGGTCACAAGTTGGTGGTGCTGTTAATAAAGACCCCTGCAGTATGGGATACCAATTCTCGTCTTATGGATTCAATCTTCTCAGTTCCAAGCTGCTCCACTTTCGCTGAGACCTGCTCCTGTGCAATTGGCGTTTTCTGCGGTTTTCGGGCAGACCAGCAACGTGCAACATGCATGTGAATGAAATGCTCGACGAAGTGAAGCATCCTATGGACGAAATACCGAGTGGGCATGTGTGGGAAGGGGAAAACTTTGTCGACATAGCGCTGAGCATCATCGACGAGGACCCGCTGTACAACCTCACCAACAAAGATAATTACAATGCAGATTTATCTTATCAAAAACAGATCAGTCGCTCTTTGTTGTCATCACTGCTATTAAACGCCTCATGTCCCCCTTCCCGCTGTCAGAAGCTGCTGTTGTCTTTGGACGGCCGTGGGATCACTGGACGGTTGAGAAACAGATCTTTCACGACTTGGTTCTTCTTCGCGTACGACCGTCTCGCTTTCTCTAGGGATCGCGCGCCTTGCTCCTCTTCTTCAGACCGTGCTGATGGACGAGAAGAGACACCAGCAACAGTGGCAATCGGACTCGAAGACGCACGTGGAGACTGCGTTTGGGTCTCTATCCGCTGATTCCCCCGAGAACTCGCTGCTCCGAGCTTTGCGGATGGTGTGGACGCTGGCTTGACCGAGTACTGGAGAAGTTTGTTCTGTAAAAGGCCACGTCACAGATTCTAAGCATCAGTCTGACCTCATGAAGGAATGTGTATCGCTCTGTTTCTCGTACCTTGGTGTCTTGATCACTTGGGTTGAGCTCAAGCGCGCTCTGGTAGGCAGTACACGCTGCCTCGTGCTTTTCCAGGTATCGCTGCGAGTCGCCCTTGCGCACGTGATACACAGCAACGCTCGGATCTTGCGCGATCGCCCGGCAAAACTCCAGCTCGGCTTTCTCGAACTGCGCTTTATTGAAGAGCTCCACGCCAAACTGGTAGTGGATCACGCCTACGCGCGATTTGGTTGCCTGCGTTCCTGGAAGCATTTCCAGCGCGTGATGGTAATCTGCCAGTGCCTAGGAGCAATGTCCAACGAGATGAGAACAATCATTGCGATGCAGCTCCGTACAGGACTCGGCAATGGAGATTTTGGCATGTCAAATTGCTAGTCGGTCTCATGGGAACAAGAATTTAACGTACCGTCTGGAAGTTTCCGAGTCCGCAGTACGCGTCACCTCGATTGATGAACTGCTGTGGGTTTTCTACTTTCTCGTGCAGCTGCTCGGCCACCTCGGCTTCGCCTCGGATCGCTTGGTTGAGCGCATTCAGCGCGAGCTGGTACGAATTTCCGCGCAGAAACCGCCGAGCAAGGTCTGTCAAGATGAGGTTGCGTTGTGTCACAATGTCGCACCATTCTTTTGACTTGTCAACGATTACAACGTCGCCGTCGTCTTGAGATTGCTGCTGTCCTGCTGCCAGAGGTACCTTCTGCTGTTTTTTGCGTTGCGCGAGCACCAGTTTCCGGCGATGGAGACTCATGGCCCTGTCGGTATCTTGAAGCGCGATGTGATATTCGCCGAGCTCACGATACGCGGCAGCACGCAGCATGTAGAACTTGGTCTCGTCGGGCGAGATCTCGGCGGCTTTATTGAGGCACGTGATCACGTCGGCATACTGGCGCAGAAGTAAATGCTGACACGCGTCTGCATAGATGGCCTGCGATTCCTTCAGCAGTCGTTGCTCGTGCTCGATGACTTCCGGGTGATCTGGGAGCAGCATTGCAGCGCGTTGGATGTCGCTCGTGGCTTTGTCGCGCATGTGGAGTCGCCAATGCAGCTTCGCACGCAGCACAAAGTACTCGACGTCGCACGCGTTCAGGCAGATACAGTGATCGATATCTTTGAGCGCCTCGTCGAAGCAGTTCGCGTGGATATGCGCCAGTGCACGATGCAACCAGTTCGTCTCCTCGAGACCGTTCAACTGGATCGCTTCGCTCAGGTACGTGATCGCTATCGACGGGATCTCGTTCTGCATCAACAGCGAGTACCCGTGCAGATTAAGCAATGCCGCGAACTGGTCTTTGATTCGCTGCGGAGGCGTTGGATCGATCGAGAACAGCTTTCGGTAGCTCACCATCGCCGATTTCAGATCGCACAGTTCCCAAAACACCTGCGCACGCTTTGCGTACAGCGGCGCACGCTGAGGCTGCAGGAAGATGGCTTTGTCGAGGCAATGCAGCGCGGCATCGAGCTCGAGGGCGGCGAAATGGCGATCGGCTTGCTCCTCGCGTGCGCGTGCGGCTTCTTCCGGTGTCAACTCCATGCCATTTACGAGGGCATCGTCCGTTCCAGAGAGAGAGAGAGAGCGAGTCCAAGATAGACAGACACCAATCGTTCTTCTCCAAGTGACACCCTCCAAAAGGCGCGACGGTTGAAGCTGCGGCTCTTGACTGGAGCTCCAGCGGACCTAAGCTGCCACTGCGGGAACGACGAGCGCATTAGCAGGCTGCTACGAACCTGATCGACCATGGGGAACGTGAAGCCGGTGGTGAAGACGTCGACGATGGATCCGGACCTGCAGGACGAAGTGGTCCTCGTGGCGCAGCACGCGATGGACACCGAGATCGACGAGCAGCAGATCGCGGCCAAGGTCAAGCAGCACTTTGAACAAAGGTACCACGGCATGCTCTGGCACTGCTGCGTCGGCCGGAACGTCGCGTGCTACGTCACCCACGAACAGTCCAAGTTTCTCTACTTCTACATTGGCCAGATGGCAGTCGTGCTCTTCGCCACAGCTTGAGGCGACAAGACGATTGCGGCAAAGGCATCAGGCATCTTCATCGCCGCTCAGCTGGTGCAGGGTGGGTATAACAACACAGTTAAAGGTCGTCGACGGCCGATATTTAGCGGGAGCAGCAGTACAACACGGCAAACGCACGCTCGGCATCTCCATACGGCTGGCATAGGCATAAATATAGTGACGCTATGAATAAATAAACACAAGAACAAATGCCTTTGTTCAACGTCACGCTCAAGAGTGATTGGAAATTAGAAAAAACGAAGAGCAGCAAAAGGGGGAACGGCATACCGTTGAGCGTCATGTTCGCATGGTCACTGTCATCCCTTTGACTTCGTCACGTCTCTGAGCGTCTTGGTCCAGTATGAAAAGCGGCAGGTTACGCACCGAGATAGTTCCACCGAAACTCGCTCGTCGGCTCTCTCGGAATATCGTCTACAGCACGCCACCGCCCTTGCCGTTGATCTCGTTGCCTCCGGATGACGAATGGGAGGAATTCGATACGCCGACTCGCTCGGGCTTCAGCTACACGCTGCCGCACGTGGACTTGCGCAGCGAGGAATTCGAAGACACACCAGTCGGAGGTTCTCGCTTGCTTGGAGGCATCAAACGCGACCTGGTGGATCACGAACGCCCCAAGATTTGCCACTTGTTGAGCGAGTACATGAGCCACAACGAAAACTTCCAGACCCAGCGCCATGGATTCGGCATCGACACGCGGCTGATCTACAAACGCTGCAAAGACAAAGACGCGGTCGTACCTCCTGGAGGCATTGGACCACTGGACACCGTCGAAGACCTACGGTTCAGCGCGCTCTTTGAAAGCGGCAATCTCGACCGCGCGTATCGAGTTAATGGGAGGCATTACGCCTCGAGCAGCGAGTTACTTGGCGCGGCATCCCACGGAACTTCGTCACCGCACTCGCAGCCGCCGTTCGCGTTTTTCGTGAAGGTCGACATGGAGTACGACCTCTATTGCGACACGGACCTCAACACGCACGGCCATATCCAGTGGTATTTCTTCCGCGTCACGCTCCCCGCCGCACTCAAGCAAACACACCCGAGGCTCAAGGTGCGCTTCAATATCCGCAACATGCTGAAAAAGTCGAGTCTGTACAACGAAGGCATGCTGCCCACCGTCTACGTTGAGGCACCCAGGGCGAGCCAACGCGGGTGGCACCATGCAGGATCCAACGTGTGCTACTACAAAAACGCCGACACGTACCGGAATCACAAATCGGGCAAAGTACAGAACTACTACACGCTTTCCTTTGTGTACGAATTCGCGCCATGCAGCACCGCGAGCGGTAGCACAGCAGGTGACGACAAAGCCACGGTCGTGTACTTCGCCCACTGCTATCCCTACACGTACACGAGATTGCAGCGGTTTCTGCTGTCGCTGCAAAAGAATCCCGACCGGAACCGGTTCTTCAAGCGTCGGATCCTCTGCAAGACGATCGCGGGCAACAACTGTGACTTGCTCACGATTATCGATTTCACGCAGGAAGACTCGCAGGATCAACCGCACCATTTGAAGCGCACGGGCATCTTCCTCAGTGCGCGAGCTCACCCGGGTGAGAGCAACAGTAGCTTCATTATGCACGGCATCATCGATTTCCTCGCGGGGAGTTCACTGGAAGCTCGGTACTTGCCCCACAATTTCGTGTTCAAGGTTGTGCCGATGCTGAATCCCGATGGTGTCATCCACGGCAATTACAGGTGCTCGTTGGTCGGCACGGATTTGAATCGCCGATGGATGCAACCGTCCCCAGACCTCCACCCGACCATCTTTGCGACCAAGCTCGCGATTTTGTCCATGGCGAAGACGCGTCCGATCAGTCTCTGCTGCGATATCCACGGCCACAGTCGGAAGAAGAACATGTTCTTGTACGGATGCCGTCCGTTTGAGTCGAACTGCCGAACAGAAGCTGCACGCTTGCGTTTGTTTCCACACGTACTCGGCAAGACGAGCAGCTCGCAGCATGGCGGGTTCTATAGTTTCTCGGATTGCACTTTTTCAGTGAGTGGCTCCAAGAAAGGCACTGGGCGTGTCGTCGTCTAGAAAGAAGCACAAGTGCTTCACAGTTTCACGCTCGAGGCATCGTTTTACGGTGTCGGCGCCAACAAAAAGCAGCACACGGAGTCTCTGGCAGCGCCTGATAGTGTTTTCAGCTCGAAGCACTTCACCCCGTTCGACTTGTGCATGGCAGGAACCAAGTTTTGCCATGCTCTGCTGCCATTTTCCCAGATGATCAACATAGAGCGAGCGCAAGCCAGAGCGTCCACTCCCGATCCTCCAGACGACGCACCTTCCAACGAAGAACCGCAACCTTGCACTTCTTTCCCTTTGCGACCCCAAAGCGCTCGAACTACTGCGGAGACAGCAGATGTGGCCATCACCGTACCGTTTGTGCCTGCCACCTCACCAAATTCGCTCGACAACAAACTCCGCTTGGCTCCTTTGCAGCAAAGTACTTCACCACTTTCCAATCGGATGGATGCAGACGAACTCCTGCTTCGACCGCTACCGTTGCCCAAGGTGGAATCTGCACGTTCGCCTATCGGTCAATTTCTTTCTCAAGCGCCTGCTTCAGTGGTGAGTGTGACCCCACTGCCCGCTGCTACTGCATCGCTCAGCTTCCCGCCCGAGTTCGGCCAGTTATTTGCCGACGACAGCATGTCCGCGATGTTTTCACTAGCCGACCCAGAAGATTTGCTGAAAGAAATCGAGGCATCTCTCCCTGATAATCTCCTCGACAGTGGTGACGATGATGCATTCGTCGGCTCCGAGTCGGATCCTTCTGGCGACAACATGGAAGAAGAAGAGCTCCAAAGCGCTGACTCGTGGAAAGGGATTCGGTCCACCCCAGAAGACGATACATCAAAAGAACCGATTCAAAAGCTGCCGAGAACTCGGCCACTTCGAGTGACGCGCCACTTGTCGGAACCGAGAATGTAAGCCTTGCTTTGCGTGTGCTTGTTGGTGCTTTGTGGCTCTCTTTCACTCTTCATTCACTTGATAACCTTTAAACTCTTGTGGTGGTAATCGTGTATCGTATTGCAGACAGCAGTCCTTCAGCTTGAAAGCAGTGGTCGATCGCGAAGATACACCGCCACTTGTGGAGTCGAAGCGTGAACGGCCTTTGCGTGAACCCGCGATCACCAAGACGCTGGCTCCACTGCGGATTCCATCGAAGCAGCTCCCCCAAAAAACTCCGATTCTCCAAAACGTCCCGAGAGGTCGGAACCGAGAAATTGCCTCACTGCACTTACGAGCAGTCCAGCGACGGTCGAAATCGAGGCGAGAGATTCAGCAAACACTCCGAGAAACGCAGGAATGATGAGCAGCATATATGTGCGAACGCTGCAATCGGTCGGAAGTTGCTGAACATCGCTTCTCATCGAATCGGCCTACAGATTAAAAACGATCCTCCATGAAAAGTCAAACACCATTCAAAGCAGCAATCCACGCCAGGGACGTCGACAGCACAACCCAGACTCATCATGATGAAGAGGAGAAGAACGTGCCATGTTTACACCTCATTAACATGATCCTTCACCTCGTCTTCATCATGCACGAAGATGTTTGGTGGACGCTGACGTCGTCGCAACGGGGACAACGGGGCGTCGTTGCCACCTGAGTTAGGGGATTGGTGCTTTGGGTGCCTCGCCTTCCCCGTCGAATCGAGCAATCCGTGCGAGCTGTTCACACTACCAGTGCTGTCCAAACGATCGAGTTGCACTCTGCGGCGTCCAAGCTCGGCACTCGTCGGCGAGCGCTGGACACGGGGTAAGTTGGTCCACGCGCCTTCATCGATTTTCCGGATCAACTGGAATTCGCCAACTTTCTTCACTTTGAACACCAGCACCGCGGTAAAGTAGATGAAAATCACGTTGATCCACACGAGCATCGCGCTGCCGACTGCGATTTCGTAAAAGATGAGTCTCTGCTCTTCACCAATGACATCGTCGTTCTATTGAACCCATACGAGCAACGAGCAAGTCGTCAGCAAATACACAAAGGCGGGAGCAAAAGTGCTGCTACGTACCACAAAGTACTGTCCGATGATGACGTAGGAGAAGCAGATGCCACTGTTGACCGTTGGCGGCAGCAATGCGGCAGCGATCGCTGTGCCGACCACGGACGAAATGTTGGCGTTGGACTCGGCAAGCGCGACGCCAGTGCCAGACAACGCCGCCACGACAGCGCCAAAGAGCAGCTGGATCGCTTGACCTCGTTGTCGCATTTCGTTCGTTGGCCAGTTCAACGCTGCCGCATACGGACTGAGCAACGCGCCAATCATCATTCCGAGTAGTAGCGTGACAGTCTGTAGCAGTAGCACGTACAACACAAACGCAGAAATCTGATTAGCATGCACAATCAAGTGCTCGAAGGCAGTTTGCATAATCGAGAAGGTCGTACCAAAGCGAAGATCTCGTTAAGAAATCCATTAATGAAGAGGCTTCGGTCGCGAATCGCATACCCGAAAGCGCACCCGAGAATTGGACCCTGCAGCAAGAAAAGCAGATCAATCCATGCACATTGTCGGGGAAAACTAACAGCAACAACGTACCATCAGAGGCGATAGCAGCATGGAAGCCACCACATACGTCTACGTAGATGCAACAGCAAAGGAATAAGATCGTCACAAAACCCGTTGCCTCCCAGTTGGCGTAATCATTGCATCAGCACAACCACTTACGCTCGAGTCGCCTGCGAGACCGATGCCAGCAATCGCTCTGTCAAAAGGAAGAATAACCAAATATTTCGGCACTCATTAACATCAGCGCGGACATTCTCACAATGATGAAGAAAGAGGTTTACTAACGAGGAAATGAGCAGCATGCCGACCGAGTCTCTCGACAGCGTCGCATTCGCTTCAATGTGGTGGTACATTTCCGCAACCGGCACGGCCGTGCCGACATCCGTGGATCGCTCCAAAATTCGACCCACGTGGCGCTTTTTCTTCTTCGTCGTGTGCTTGCTGATGGTTGTGCCGGGCGTCAACGACATGACATCGCAGAAGCCGAACTGCACGCCGACGCCCATGCTCTGCAGTTTGGTCAAGATCGCCTGCATCTCCTCGTCCTCCACACGGAACGTCACGATGGACGACGTTCGCGCCTCCACGCTCGTCACGTTGTCCAGCTTGAGCTCATCTTGCAGCGTCGATACGATCTGCAGCAGACAGATAAATAGATGGACGGTCGATTAGTGCGCACGATTGCCTGGTAAAGAAGCGGCACCTAGCGCCTCACAGGAAGCGCGACGACGCAGGCGAGCT
This sequence comes from Globisporangium splendens, assembly GCA_006386115.1. NCBI lineage: Eukaryota > Oomycota > Peronosporomycetes > Pythiales > Pythiaceae > Globisporangium > Globisporangium splendens. Next base: position 537,832 of record VFIW01000016.1, on the reverse strand, counting down.
ACAAGTATTAGATACAATTTAGACGCACCTTCCCGTGCTGCTCGTTGGGGATCGTGAGCTGGAAGAGCTTCATCGCTCGCGCTTCTTGTGCTTGCTTCTCAACTATGGCTGTCAGTGAGGAAAGCAACACCGCCGCAGACAAAATAATAGGAGAGCAAAAAGAGTGTGATCCACTGTAGCCATGTCGACTGTAGGTGTACCTAGAGTGTTTTCTAGGTCGACGGTTGTAGGTTGCTGGCAATCAGAGGAACACAAATCAGTACATGTGTTGTACTGTCAGCACGAACAAATGGCAGACTCCATTTTGTGATCAAAAATGTGCACGAAACATTATGGTTTGCAGTTTAATCTCCTTCTTCGTCATCCTCTTCCTCTCCATCTTCTTCCTCCTCCTCTCCTTCCTCCTCTTCTCCGTCGTCGTCATCGTCTCTCGAATCTTCGTTGTCATTGTCATCATCTTCGCTGTCATTGTCGTCGCCACCTTCTTCCGTAATTCCGTTTTCTGCGATTAATTGCTGGTCACTGACGCCTTCACCAGTAGCCTCTATGTCATCAGGACTCGCGTCGGCGACCTCAGGTTCAGGCGGCACTTCCTCCACGTAGCTCAGATAATCTTCGACGCCATAGTAATACCCCGTTGCAGCTTTCCCAGCAGCCATGTTCAAAGGCCGGCCGCGGATACGACCAAACACATACCCACTCAGCGAGTACCACTCCAATGTGATCGCGTCCTGCACCTGAAAGAACTGCTCCTGGCGAAACACATCCACCCATCCCTCAACGACTCCGTAGCCAACGTCGTCATACGACACGAGGAAGTGGTCGTTCAGTTCACTGTACGCCTTCATGACTCCACTCCGCCAGCCGAGGACACGAGGATCATACCGCTGGAATCGCAATGTCAAGAAAGTTGTCGCACGTAATGTGCGAAGCGCTGGCTCGAACATTGTCGCCATGCACCAGCAATACCCGTTGAACAACTGGATGCGGCTCCCTTCTGCATGGAAGCAAAGCCACTCGTGATCTCCATCTTCGTACTCAACCCGGTGTTTATTCTTCGCACGGTTGTACCTGGTGATGAAGCCATTGAACCACTGCTGCTCCAGAGGCCAGAACACGCGGCACTGCATTCCCAGCACCGTTTTCTCGTGTGCATTACCATTCGGACACATGTACAGCCGCTGCTTACGAGAGGGTGAGAACCAAAACTGATCGCCATACTCGTCCTGGAAATCTCGCCAGTCGTCGTCGCTTTCGGGCTCCGAGGCTGAATCCTGATCAATCAAGGCGCGCGTTTTCTTCAGGATTTCTTGCTGTCTCCTCATCGCTGCATCTCCTTCGTCCAGCACGTGTGCCTTCATCTGGTGAAGCATTTTATCAAAATTGATGCGCTCCGCACTGGGCGTTTTGAAGCGCCACCATGCTCGTTGAATGCGTCTCGCTGCATGCAAACGTGTCTGGAATACGACGCGCTCCTGTTGCGCTGTGCGGTGACCGAAATACCCACGGACACCAGCATTGATGCGGCTTGCAGCATTGTACTTTCGAGTTTCTCGTTCCTGCAGTTCCAGTTGGCAGCGAGCAATCTGCCGCCGGGCGTGATGTCCTCGCCATTGACTTTGCAGCTTGATAGCGTAGCGAATGAGCTCTCTTACGTGAGCATGCTGCACCTCTACTGCTTCTCGAAGCACGTTGTACGCCTTGCGAGCGGCTCGTGACCGAAACAGTCGCTGAAGCGTGATGGCGGCATTCTCTCGTTCTTGCCGACGCTGCTGATTGATGGCCATGAGGTCGTCCAACCGAGAGCGACGAAATCTTGCACGGAATGCCCTCTGCAGTCGAACTACCGCTGCTTCTCTCTTCAAAAGCTCCTGCTCCTTCCGGTACCGATCAATGGTCTTGTACACGACGCGGAATTGCTTCCTTGTCCAGTGGCTACGATAGGCAGCTTGGACTTTCACCGCAAATGACGACCAGTACTTGATGCGCTGTTCCTCAATACTTGCTCTCTCCAGTGCTGCTCTACAGAGTACGCCCCGAGCGAGCGCTTGAATCTTCACCACACTCGAGTTGACCAACTTTGTGCGCTTCACTCGCTTGTTGAGTTCGGTGTTCAGACGCCAGCAGACGTAGCTCTTTCGGATCTTCTTGCTCGCTGGGGTCTCGATCATTTGTATTCGCCACGATGCCGCAACTTTGCGATCAACATGGCCGCGATACACTACCTGAATGCGCAATGCTGCCGAATTAGCGATTGTTTTCTGCTGGATAGAGAATTTCAGCCTCAATCCATCTTGTTTCGGCTCGAGCCCTCGATAGTGCTGTGCTCTTTGAACGAACGGCAAGTGCTCGGCGAGCGTCCCAATGCCATTGTCAGTGATCTCTTGGCATCCATTAAGGTTGAGAACTTGTAAAGAGAGGCAATTGGTCGCCACCGCAGCAAAAATGTCCTCGCGCATGTTCAAGCATCCCTCTAGATTCAACGACTGGAGCTGTGGAGTCCCGCGTACAATGGCGAATAAACCAGCTGACGAGAAGTGAAAGCAGCCGCAAACGTTCAGACTTCGCAGTTGTCGGCAATGAGCTCCAATGTGAGCTAACGTGCCGTCAGTGAGCTGCATGCACTTTCGCAGACTCAATACCCGAAGGCTCTTGCACCCTTGCACCAATTTCAGGATGCCACCATTCGTGATCTTCTCCAGACCTTCCATATTGAGAAACTGGAGTGTGCAGCAACCGTGTCCAAGCGCGGCGAGACCTCGATCGGAAATGTTCTTCGTGTACGAGACGTCGAGCGAGAGCAGCCTCTTGCACTGCGTCAACGAGCCCTGGGGACCAATGGTGCCGCTGATCCACCCAAGCGCATCGTCGTTCAAAGACGGACAGTTCGAAAGGTTCAACTTCGTCAAATAAGCATTGCAGCACGATATGAACTCGTGGATGCACTCGCTTTTCAGCAGGTGGCACCAAGAAAAATCCAAGACTTCCAATTGTTCAATTCCGGACGCCATCACTTTCGGAATGCCAATGGACATGACAGACTTGGAGTAATCGAGACGGCGGACCACGGAGCCAATAGCATGGATAAACGATCGAATCCCGACCTGCACAGCATGAATGGGACAATATCCTCAGCTTACTTCCACACATCGACATTCAGACGCGACAATAAATCAATTAGCGCATCAACGTACTGGAGTAAACTGTTCGCATCCTGAAAGGATCAGTGTCGAATAATACTGGCATTTTCGAAGCTCTTCAGCCTTTGACAACCATGAAAGGTTGGCTTTGACTTGATATGCCAACTCGTTCAGCATCGCATCATTGAGCTCGTTCGCATAGGGTCGGAGGTCCAGCGTTTCGGAATCCGCCAGGGAATTCAAAATCGACGTCGCTCGCGCCGCAAGTGTGATCGAAGCTTCCTGGAGCGCGAGCCTCCGATATTCGCGCTCTTTCTCATCGATGTTGGAGTTGTTTCCAAATACCGCGGCCGAGGGACTCGTGTGGGTTTTCTTCTTCAGCTTGGAGCCATGCACGGTTGAAGATCGCTGGTTCCTCCGTTCGGTCATCGGCGTTCATGCTTGCTCTTCTGCTGGTGCCTGGCATGCTATGTATAAAAACAAAAAGTGTGTCGTTTCATGAGCATTTTCGATACCAAGCAAAAGCAAAACTACCTGGTCAGTTACTACTGATGGTCAGTGCGTGAATATTTACGATATGAAGAGTTGTAACTCAGCTTGTGCGAACAGAAAATTTGGTCTTCTCCTCTTTGTGTTTGTGTTTTCCTTTTGACTGTGTCTGTTCTTACTGGGCGATCTTCGCGAGCAGTGCGATGGCGTAAATCTTAATCTCAGACCCGCCGTCAACCTTCACGATACCATCCGATCCATCGGTACCAATCAGCGAACCCGTCTTGCCTGCTTCATCTCCAGAGAGGATAATAACTGTATCTTGCTTTTCAGGCACCACAGGCTGGACTTCGTCAAAGGACACGTTGATCAAGCGGCCATCCACGTCGAGCGAACACGAGTTGCCGCTCACGCTTGCGATCACGCCAATGCTACCTCTGTACTCGCCACTGACGACCTCGACCTCAACACCCTTCATCTTCCATGTGACTTCGCCGCTCGAGTACGAGCCTCCATAGTCATTTGGCTCATGGTGGTACGCTGGAGTCATTGGGACTCCAGATCCACTCATCATACCCGGAGTCGCGGCAGGAGTCACTGCAGAGTTCATGCGTCCAAGTCCACTCATTGGGGTCGCAATACCGAAAGCACCAGGAGTCATTGGGTTATGGTGGTAGCCTGGAGTGTTCAAACCTGGAGTAACTGGGTTCAAGCCAGGCGTCATCGCTGACAGACCAGGAGTCGTCGGATTAAACCCTGGCGTCATTGGCTCCATACCACTGTGATGATCGTGTCCAAGACCAGGCGTTGCAGCCGACAGGTGCGCTGGTGTAGTCGGGTTGAGACCAGGAGTAGTTGGGTTGAGACCAGGAGTCGTCGGATTCAGCATGTACGCAGGAGTTCGTGGCTGCAAGCCCGGTGTGGTTGGGTTCAGGCCAGGAGTCGTAGGGTTGGCGGCTGGAGTCACCGGCATCATATCTCTCGTTGGTGATCTTGGCGCCATTGGCGTAGCAGGGTTGGCAAACGATCGGTTGCCCATGATATCTCCCGATGGAGCAACTGGGTCCAACGGCGTACCGAAGCTCGTTGCGTGGGTAATATCCTTCTCTTGGTTCATTTGTGTTTCCAGCAAAGCGTCATCATTCGCAACATTCCACGCATCGCCAGAACGAGACGATGACTGAGGCGTTCCAAGACTGCGATGCATCGGCGTAGCCATCGGAGTCATCGCGCTTCCATGCAGCGGCGTCTGCGATGGCAAAGGAGTCGCACCAGTCATTGGAGTGCCAGTGTAACGTGGCTTGTCCTGGATCATGCCTTCTCTGGTTCCGGCAAGGGTAACATGAAGTCTGTCGACATCGACAATCTTGGCCTTGCAATGGATTTCCACCTTCACCTTTTGATCACTTTCATCCACAACAATACCAATGTACCCTTTCCAGCGACCCTTCTTGATCTTCACGGTCTTGCCGATGATCTCCGACTCACGTTGACCGCCTCGAGGTGGTGCGCCAGGACGTCCTCGCTGCATTCCACCAGCATCCATTCGCGGAACAGTTGAATTCTGAATCATATCTGAGCGTGCTTTGCTTCCAGACAACACCACTTGACGAGCACGAGCCACGAAGATACCAGCGTTTGTTGTCATTCGGTTGTTGTGCAAAAACAGGTAGGTACGATAAATGTGTTTCACCGTTCCGCTGTGACCAGCATGAGGTCCCTCTGCAACATTCACCATTTCACCAACGCTGACGTGATTGTGCTTCTTGTCCAAAGCGGCCGTCGCTCTGGAAGAAACCATCTTGCGCTGAATTTCCTGGTCAGAAATTTCTCGGGATTGACCATTCTGGCAGAGCACCGAGAACCCGTCACGTCCGACGTGGGTAACGACACCGACATCACCGTGGGCAAGCTAAAAAAGACAACCACTGAATCAGTACTTTTGCCATCATCGAGTGCACCATCAAGATAAAAAAAAAGAGACTCACCGCCACAAGATCGTAGAGCTCCTTGCCCTTGAACGAGTCCAAACCATGCGATACTTCAGCAGACTCTTGAAGATCACGGACACGAACTTGGATTTCTCTAGCCATGCTGTCAACCAATACAATCGCGACTGGCGATCCATCAGAGTCGTCCACTGCAACGACCGTTCCTGTTTCACCCGAGTAAATCCCCGAGACGACCTTGATGTGATCACCGACCTTCACGTATTTCATCAATTGCTTCAGTTGGAAATCCAGAATCGTATCCTTGATTTCCTCATGCAAAGGCATAACTCGCACAGTGTCGTTGGAAGTGTTGGTGCTCAGCACCACACCCATCAGGTTGATCAAGTCGCCTTCAATAACACGCACGGTGTCACCCTTCGTAAGCTCAACCTTGTTCTTCCAATCGTCGGCGTCAACTGAAGCCAGGAAGTCATCATTGCCGTCTTCACCTGCTCCGATAGCAGAGAACTTGTTGATTTCGTCCAACGTCGGGTTCACATCCTCCATCTGCAGCATCGTATTGATGTTCACTTCCTTGATTAAGAAGCCATCCTTATACCAATCGTTGTCGAACGAGTCGAGCATCTCACCCGTAGAAGGGTAACGACGACGCACAACATCAAGTCCCTGCGCCATGTTGGCGCTGAACAGCTTCTGAGGCGGGCGTTGGCCCTTCTTGTACTTGGGTTGCTCGCCACCACCCAGCACGATTGGGTCCAAACGTGGAATCATTTTCACAACCGCCTGAAAATGCAGGGATAAAAATCAATTAGCTTGCGCAAACGGTATCATTGTTGCACAAAAATGCTACGTACCCGAGCACCGTTGTCCAAGATCTCCAACACTTTGCACAAGTCTCCCTTGTACAGACCCGCACGCTTCATTCTCGTCCAGGCACCAACCGCAAGTGGCTTTCGCAGCTTTTGCACGTGAAGGACCGAGGTCATTTCATGGATTGGCACCAATTTCATCGAGTATTGCTGCACGTCACGAAGTCCATTGAGCGCGTCTTTCGCATGAGGTTCTCGGTCGGCCTCGACGTAAATGAACCCTTTCGAGTTCGAGGCAACGACAGACTTGATGTTCATCGGCTCTCCGCGTCGAGCAAACTCCAGGAACTTGTTCATCATGGCGATCACCAGGTGCTGCTCACGACCAGGCTGCAAATGACACAGTAATATCAATAAAGTGAGTACATGTATGAGAAGGATGCAACAACCAAGCACAACAAAGCAAAGCATAAACTTACCTTGCATTTGAACACCCACATCCGAGGATCCGAAATGGATGGCAGCAGCGACTGCTGCGCGACGTCGCTTTGCATCATGTCGCCTCCTTCATCGTCTTCATCGTACTGCTTGCGGCTCTGGTGGTGGCGCTTCTTGATCCGGTTCACGATCTCTTCGGCGCTTTCGGTATCATCGTACTGTGCGCGATCTTGTGGTTCGTACCGGTACGACGTCTCGGCCTCTTCGGCGAGCGCGCGCTCCGAGCGGTAGAAGTCGCCGTCTTCATCGTCTTCCTCCTCTTCCTCGTCTTCGTCGACGTCGGCCTCCTCCTCAATGAACTTGTTGACGGGCTTGCGGCGCTTCTTCGGTTTCGGCTTGGCGTCGCTGGCACTGCCCTTGCGCTTCTTCACAGGTGTCTCCTCCTCCACGTCGTCGTCCTCGGACACGTCGTCGTCCTCCTCGGGGATCTCGTCTTCCGACACGTCGTCGTCCTCCGACAGGTTGCGGTCGTCTTCGCTCGAGGACATCTTGAGGCTTGCAGGCGGCGCTTTCCCTTTTAGGTGGCGTCTCTCTCTTGCTCGTGGGGAAAAACCACAGATAACTGAGCGAGCACAACCAGCGCCAGTTTTTAAGGGGGATGTCCCGAAAATAAAAGTCAACCTGAAAACTGGTGTCCCGTGTTGAACATAGCCAAGATAGGGACACAATCCCGAAAACAGAGTGGTATCTAGATTTTAGGGTATGAAATGCAAAAGCACAGAGCGTAAAAGACATCTTTGATGTAAATTGAGGATATGTGGTCGCAAAAGCCCAGTTTCACACAGTTGTGCTTGGACATGTATCTCCTGAAGCGGAATACTATTTACCAATAGGGACCTAAGAATGGATAACTATCCACTTTGAAAATCGTTGCTGCTGCAGCTAATGACACATGCGAGTCCACTACTGCCACAGACAGACCCGACTGAGCGTTTTCCCTCACTTGCTTCTCTCTCGCCCATTTTTTTTTTTTTTTTTTTTTTTTTTTTTTTTTTTTCTCTCCAGCACATTGCGGAAAAATAAAGAAGGGAAGAGCAATCACGAACGAGAATGGCGGAGCAGACGGACCCCCCGCCCGCGACGACCGAAGTCAATGCGAATGAGCTCAACGCAGGCAGCGTGTTGCTGACGGCGGACCACACGGCGAAGAACTCGCAGGTGCTGCTGCAGAACCCCGTGCTGCTCGCGAACGTGCTCGCTTTCCTGGGCTCCAAGTACACAATCGTATTGCGTAAGTCGGACAATGAGCAGCCATTTACGAGCGGCGAGATGGAGATAGAGAGTGGAAGGCGGGTTTTCGAAGTGACCCCTTTCGGACCGCTGTGTGTATATGCGGCGAGGTGATTTGGTTTGAATCTGTTGGATGCTAATCATGTGCTTTGTGTGTGTTGTGGATGCGTGTCTGTGTGCCTTTATCACACTTGGCAATTCGATCCTGCTTGTTTCACACTGAGAAGTCACGCTGAACAAGGCGTGGGCAAGAGAGTTGATGAAGCCCGTAGTGTGGGAGATCCTTGCTGGCGTCCCGCATCAGCCGCTGCTGTTGAACTGCTTCCGTCGCGCTTCGTCGTATTGTTATCGAGAAATTGATGTCCCCTCCCCGTACGTTAAACCAGTGAGCTTATCTGTGCAGCTATCCAAGTGACTCACTGATATGTGTCTGTTTTCCTTGTTCTAATAGCAATGTAAACCGTCGGGGGTCTCCTCCAGTGATCCGAGCGTCGCTGCTGAACGAGCGCACGTCCATGCGTGAGTATGTGAACGATCTGAAATGGATGTCGCTGGAGAACAACTGGCTGGACGCTCCGCCAAAGTCGTTCCGAGTCGCGGATGTTGCCGAATTGCGCAGCGAAAGCCAGAGAGCGACCTCAATTGCATTTGATAACACGAAGATCCTGGTCAACAAGTACACACGGAGCCCAGACACTCGCGTAAGTTATCCACTATTTTTTCAGCTTCTGCTCTTGCTATTCTCCACTTATTCTTGAGCTGTTGCATGTGGATGCAGATCCTTACTGGTGGCATGGAGAACGACCGCGCCAACTTTTATTTATGGTCGTTGGAGAAGCAGCGGCTTCGGTCGTCCATCGTGCAGAACGGTGCCTCGTGCTACCATGCGTGCAACGATGCTCTCGCTATCGGTTGCTCGGACGGAACCGTGCGAGTCTGGGATTTTGCGACATTGGACAGTCGCAATTTCGATTCAAGCCCACAGGTCAATGTGGCTCCAACGTCGACAATCTCACATCGATCCACGCTCGGGATGGTTCCCTTCATACGCACGAGATCGAGAGACAAAGTCACGAACGTTCGCATTGATCACAACGATGGCACGTTCCTCCATTTAGCGACCTCGACGGAAAAAGGAGAAGCCAACGTGTGGGATGTGACAAAGGGCGAAATGATCGTCTCGATCCCAGCTTCCAAGATCCATAAATCAGCACTTCCTCGGTCTCAGAGAGATGCGAACCCACAAATCACGAGTTTGATGCTTTTCCGCAACACGTTGGTGTGCGGTACTTCGTGCGGCTTCATTCGTGTGTTTGACTTGCGAAGCAGCCGTCTCACACATCGTCTTGCTGGTCATCCTGGTACGATCCTCTGTACCAGTGTTCACCAACGCTTAGTGATTGCTATCTAATCTGTTGTTTGATTTCCTTGCAGATGCGGTGCTGAACACCGACACCAAGGGACGAGTGTTGTGGTCAGCTGGCCGAGAAGGCACGGTGCGTTGGTGGGGCGGGAAAACAGCCAAGATCTTGTCCAAGTCGGCACTGTGTGGAGGTGAGATCTCGGCGCTGGAAATGGATGAGACAGTCGTCGTCGCTGGCTACAGCACGCAAGGAATGGAGGCCTGGGACGTTCGGACACAGCAGTCGCTTTGTACCTTCAGCAATTTCGAACATGGTGGTGTGAAATCCTTACAATTTGATAGCCGCAAGCTCGTGACAGTGTCGCATTCCGGAAAGGTATGTGCCTCTATTGTATTAGTGATCGTGTGACTTCCTGTTGAGCGCGAATGACAACTGTTTCTGTATTTGTGTGTTGTAGGCTGCGCTTTGGCGATGGTACTCACCGAACCCAGTGCGATGGTTTACTCCTCCAACTTCCACGGCGAAGTTCATTTCAGCTCAGTACGACGATAGACACTTGGTGTTCGGCACGAATACTGGAGACCTCTTAGATTTTGATCGCGTTGCTGCCAGTTTTGCGAAGAATTGAAGTACATGTTCAATATGGTAGCGTGCGCGGATCGACCAGATTTGAGTTGTGAAAGCTCAGCTGAACAGATCATTTGATGGGGAATCCTAAAACAAGAAGCGCCAGTCCGCGACGACCAATGCTTTGTGTGTTCAGTATGTGAAGCAGTACCCTCAATAGCTTTTCATATTGAATAGAGCAGGCTGTTGCACTTTGTTTTGACTGTCTCATGGATCTTTCAATCAACTTCCAGTACCTCGAGCGGCCGACTGGCGCGGTGGCTTCGTCACATACACGATCTTGCCCCTGAGCGCATCGTTCTTGATCCCAGCTCGTGCGACCATGACTTGATTTCCTCCCACTGGTAGGGCTTGACTCTCTCCGTTGTGAAGGATGTCAGAGACTGTCATTGGAGCAACGAACCTTGGGTTGTGATGAAACGTGGATGCGCCACTGGCGGGGTCTGGAATGCGGACGATGACTCCGGCGGAGGTTTTCGGGAGCGCCAGGGGCTCTGGTGCTGGCGCAGACTGAGAACTGCTGGTCTTGCTTTGCTTGATCCCCATCAATCGATGCCGATTCCAACGAGAAGACTCGAGTCGGTATCTAAATATACAAGGCGTTGAGCTGAAAAACATCTTTAACTCTGTGACTTGGAAAACTGGATTGACTCAAAAATCATCATCTGAAAATAAAGCATTGGTAAGCCCCGGGAAGCCCACAAAGAGCCTAGAAGACCCATCGCGCACTGTCCGCACTTGAACTGGATGCCATTGCGCCTTGATTTTGACTGGAATTATACAACTTCCATCTTCGAGCGAGAACGGCCAATGATGACGCGGACACGACACACACACCATCCCATCGATCTCCTCGATGTCTCCAAGGTGGAGCGATGCACCTTGGTGTGGACAGGTGTCGTCAACCGCGAAAAATTCCCCATTATTCTTAAATATCGCAACGTCTTTGCCGTTGATTTCAACTTTTGTACCTATCGAGACCAGTTCATCGTAGCGTTAGCATCGCATTGGGTAAACATGTGGTCATGGGGCTATACTCTCCACAAACACTTCCTTACCGATCGTCACGGTGCGTGATCCAGGCTTGATTCGCTTTTTACCCGTCACGCTCATTTCATATTTCGGTCGATGTTCACTCGCTTCCAGCACGTCTGAGACATCATACCAACATGCACACCAACAAAACACCTTTCAGTACCCACCATCACAGCCACTTGCCTATCTGTACAATGCCTGTGTCCCTTACCTTCGGGTCGCACAAACGAGTTGAACCATAAATACTTGGCGGCTTCCTGCTCTCGTTGCAGTCGCAAGAAGAGCGCGTCTTCGTCTTCGTAGCGGAGCGTTGGCGTCGGCCGTGCACTTGCACCTGCGCCCCTGCTGCTGCTCCGGCCACCCGAGTTGCTGCTGCGACTACCCCACATCTGTTTCCTTATGGTTCAGAAGGACACTCGCGAAATGGATCGGTCGCTTGTCGCCGCCAGCTTGTCTCTCGCGTGCTCTTCAAGCAGAGCAAGGCGTCGTCGTCGTCGTCAATCACGGCTGCAAACTCAAATTTGAATTTTCAAGATGCGATTGGGATCGTTTCTCATGAACCACCCAGCACCCAAAAACCCAGTGCCTTCTCGAAAAATCGTAATTACGATTCAGAACTCATTCTTTTTTTACGGAAGTTGTCCTTTTTACGCTTCCAGAGTTTTTTTGTTTTTTGTTTTTTTTCCTGCGAGTTTCGATGGCTGCTGGTGGGGAATATCTTTCCCCTGTTTGTTTCCTTGTTTGACCAAGTGGCCAACGGCAAACAGGGAAAGGAAAGCAACAGCAGCAACATGAGCAGTCGATACGGAGGCGGCGACGATTTCAGGGGCCGAGGCCGTGACCGCAGCAGAGACAGGGGCTACGGGAACTACAACGGACGCGGGTACAACCGCGGCGGCGGAGACCGCGATCGCATGATGGGACGCCGCGGAGGCGGTGGCGGCGGGGAGCAGAGTGGCGGCGGCGCGGAGCATCTCGCGCGCATCCACGGCACGGAAGAAGACCGCGTGAACTGCCCGTTCTACTTCAAGATCGGCGCGTGCCGTCACGGCGACCGCTGCTCGCGGCTGCACAACAAGCCCGTGTTCAGTCAGACGATTCTCGTGAGCCACATGTACCAGAACCCGATTTCTCAAATCATTGCGCAGAATGGCGACCCGTCGACGATCGACCAAAAGCAAGTCGATGAAGACTTTGAAGACTTTTACGAGGAGGTGTTTGAAGAACTTTGCAAGTTCGGACGCCTCGAAGAGCTCAATATCTGTGACAACCTCGGCGATCACTTAGTCGGCAACATGTATGCCAAGTTCGAGGACGAAGAATGCGCTGCGGCGGCACAGAAGTCGTTGTACGGCCGCTTTTATGCAGGTCGTCCACTGGTGTGCGAGTTCTCTCCTGTGACGGATTTTAGAGAAGCAAGATGCCGTCAGTTCGACGAAGGCACGTGCAACCGCGGCGGATACTGCAACTTTATGCACATTAAGACGGTCCCACGGTCGATGCAGCGTGAACTCGAGCGCATGTTCAACCGCCCTCATAACCGTGATAAGAGTCGCAGCAGGAGCAGAAGTCGCAGTCGAAGCAAAGGACGAAAGAGCAAAGGTCGGTCGCGCTCTCCATCTCGCTCTCGCAGCGGCTCCCGCGACCGTAAAGGAAGTAGCCGCCGCCGAAGCGCGAGTCGGAGCCGTTCGCGCTCGCCATCTCCGCGGAAAAGCCGTCGTAGCCGCTCGCGCAGTCGCAGCGCGTCGCCTGTTCCAGCGAAAGATCCCGCAGAGGCGAAGAAGGAATGAGGTGGAGGAGACTGCAGCCATCCCAAATCTGCCTGAGATGACAAACCGAGAGAATCAAACAGGCGACCGTGGGATTGCCTCATGCGCGTGTGCTTCCCCGTTTCGCTCCATTTCTCTCGTTCGCATAAGGGGACAGAAGGGTGCAAGGTGCAATGGCAACACGCACAGCAAAGGCGATGACGATGATACATTGGAAGATTTATTAGGTCTACTGCGTTTGCTTTTCTTTTTCGTTTTGCATGTGGTTCTAAGCTATGCATGGATGTATTTCATAGACATTTGCGTCATCGTCGCGTCCATTTTGTTTCCTTCATTCATGCTCGAAGAGTGCGGAATCCGCATTCTGATAGAGCACACTGTTCGAAGCAACTTCAACTTTCCCTTTTGTCGTCAGTGCGGGCTTCACTTTGGAAGATGAGTGCGGGCCACGCTCATGAAGCCCGATGCGGTGCGGAAACCCATGTAGATGGACATGAGCATCTACTTTATGGGCGAATATCGTATGGAGATGTCAGCAGCGCATCAGCATTTAGCGCTCGTGGTCTTGACGATGAAGGCGCGTTGCAGGAAAGCGTTCCGTTGCCGTTTGCTCAAGTGACGCTGAAAGACGGCAACCACGCGATCGCAATGAGTTCTACGGATGCATATGGATCCTACTCCATGCTATTCACGATGACAGCAAGCGCGCACATGAACCGCAGACGCAAGCGTCCGCAGCTGAAGCTTCAAATCCTGAAACGACACGCTGATCCATGCCGCGATGTGAATGTGACCAAGCGCTGCTCGTTTGGGAAGGAGCTGTTGGAGGTGATGGAGCTCGATCCTGGGATGCAAGATAGAATGATTTGGAAGCAGTCGTTTGAGATCAAGAAGCCAGAATGCCATGCCACAGCACATTCGAGTCATTCAGAGACGCTGCTGGGGTCGGCGAGCCATCACGAATTGCAGGCGCATGAGTTCCTGGAACTCATTCAAGAGAAGTCGAAAGAGAGATTTGGCGAACTGCCGGTACCGCTGGACAAAAGCGCCATTTTGTTGCTCTACACAATATTCGGGATATTGTTTTGTGCACTTTTGTGGACAACACGATCGAATCAAGCCCAGCTTCGCGCGACATCTGCCACAAGGGAAAAGAACACCACGAGCAAATTGACTACGGCGCTGAAGAAGGAGGAATCACATTGGCATTGCGTACCGACAAGCAGAAAAAGAAGCACGGCTCGAAGTATAATGAGAATCTTGGATGCTTGTTGCTCCGACGAAGAGCTGATTGCGACACAGACGCGAAAAGATCAAGGATACTTGAGAAACAATGACAGCGATTTTTTCGGAACCACAACTATGTTGCGAAGACCGAGAGCTGTTATCGCTATCATTGAAGATTGTGATTGACCAAGGACAGAGTTGAGCGTGTTGACGTATTAACGGCGAGTTGAAGCGCATCGCATATTTATCTCACCAATATCAGGGACCGACTTGACGGAGTCTAACTCGAAGCGCTCGAAAAGCATTGGCGTCTGCAATTCCAAAATGTGCGCAGCCGTTCCGCAGATTCGATGAAGTCGGATTTATTTAAACAATAGAGAGCAAGGGCGTCAATCACACTCACTGTGCAGAGTCGCACAAGCACACTCACATGCACTGCTTCACATTGCGTTGTTTCTGACCAAGTGCGGCACGTTGAACAGCTTTCGAAATGCGTTGCTGTGCTTGAGATGGGTTTCGAAATCGGTGTTGCCCAGATAGTATCGAATCACTTGGGACTGCTTCAGCAACTTCCAGGATGTGACTTCAATCCGCTCGTCGTTCATTGAGTACGTCACACAAGGATTTCTCCGTTCTGCGGTAAGCAGACAACCATGAGATCAGGATTCATAAGCCAACGGTTTCTCTATGCATAAGGACAACTTACCGCGAGTGTTGCATACACCTCTCGCACAACTCTTTGCTGTCGCTCTCGGGCATCTTTGTGTTTACTGAACCCTTTCTTGCCCGTGTCAGTGCTCAACACCCGCACGCACTCCATGATCTCGTCCTCTTTCGGCAGAATCACGCCAACGCTTTGTGCATTTCGTAAAGCAACGCGATGTTCGTCGCCGCTGCCGACCGGATATCTGCGTCCGAGTGCTCCAGAAGCGCCACCATTCGAGGCACAAACCTGCTAAGGTTGCCATCGCTCGAAAGTGTTTTGTCAAAGTTGATGTCAAGAGCCTCCAAGTGTGTAATGACGCAATGCAAACGCGCTCCAAAGTGTCAGGATCCACATACTGCTTCACGAGTTGCATTAGCGCTTCGGTCTCTTCTTCATCGCCATTGCAAACGAAGCAAATCAGAGCAAGCGCGCGAATAGCCTTCAAGCATTTATACACAGCACGCTAGTAGATTCGAGATGTACCAACAGGGTGAGCATTTTGGGAAAGCCAATATACCGTCGTCTTGGTTTCCCACGTTTTCCAGTTATTCAAGCGCGTTATGAAGGGTCTGAGCGCGTCGCATGTGCGGCAGCAGAACCGCTCGTGGCCTCTGCCAAGGTTGAGCGCGACCATGGCAAGCACGTCGAGCGCAGTGAGCGTCTCGTCCCAAATAGGTTCATGAAGCCATGCGAAGACGCCATCGAGAAAGCTGTCCTGGGCATAGCATACGGCATATTACTAAAGTAACAAAGAACCCATCAATACGCAAACTCTGGGAAGGTGTACACTGCAGTATTACCTCTCGGTGATCACCGAGCGTAGGCTTTCAACAGACCCGCATGCGTCGCGACGACCTCGTTTTCATGGGAATGGCCGTCCTGAAACAAAAGTTAACCCATATGTCGCTAAATGGGTTGAATTTTGTTCAGGGCTGGATGTGATGCACTGCTGTTCGCAAACTCCGCACACATGGATGTGTGTGATTCTGTTTTTGTGTATTAGCAGTGGAATATTCATGATGAATGGTGGTTAATAGCTCTCTCTCGCTTGCTCCGCGAAGAGAGAACAACAGCGGCAATCGACTAATCAGAAGAGTGTTCATGCCCCTATTCGTCATAAAACGCATCTTGCAGGTGCTGCTTCCGTCTGCGATCGCCCTTGAGCTCGTTGCTCTTTTGCTTTCGAGACGCCGACTTTTTGTCGAAAATTCCACGCTACAAGCACAACAAAGTTAATAATTCGTCAGCACGGCCAGTGAGTGTTGTTTTGCAAGCGGCAGCGAGATAAATGCAAATAAAACAAACGTACTCGGTCGATTATCCGCTCTTCCAATGACTCAGGCAAGTCCAGAATGGAGCGCACGACGTTGTTGTACTTGATATGTTCCTGGAAGCCCGTGCGAAGCGCGTTCTTAATGGCCTCCAGCTGCATGATCGACCGCCACGAGCTCACGTCAAGGAGCTCATTCTTCACGGAGAACGACACTTGCGGAGACTCGCCATTCTATATACGAGGAGCAAACACAATGCATAGCGGATAAGATACTGTTGACAGCATGCATCATGAAGCTGCAAAATACACAACTTACGGCCAAAGTCGCGTGAACATCGCGGAAGACCATGCGCTGCGTTTTCCGGTCCTTCTTGCTGTTCTTCTTGCTGCTGTCTTTGCTCATGACGCGAAACTTTTCAACGATTTCTTCGTCGTACGGCAGCGTCGAGCCGCACCTCTGAGCGCTTTCATAGAGCAGCGCAATGTTTTCTCCCGCAGCCGAGCGAACTTCAACATCGACGTGCGTGAGGAGCTCCAAAAATTGAGGCAGACATCTATACACGAAACACGCAGGCGCACATTCAATTACTATAATTGCAAAAGCATCCTCTCGCTGTCATTTCAAAGGCGTACCTGTCCACGTATTCGTCATACGCAAGTTCCTCATCAGACAAGGAGGACGCCAACAGCCCCCAAGCCTCAAGCGCCACCGAGCAAATGCTTCCCACGATTTTCAGATCAAAGTACTTCTCGAAAATCTTCATCAGCGACTCCGTGTTTTCGTCTTCCACGCTGCAAACGAAGCAAATCAATGCAAGTGCTCGAATGCTCTACGCGCACGCTCGAAAAACGATCCACGTCAGACATCAAGAACATTATCTCCATTAAAAAGAAGCAGAACAAAAAATACGCACTGCTGCCTTCACAGCTGCGCTACGCGAGGTTTTCGCAAGAGGCTCCAGCACATTCGACGCGCGTTGGAAAAATCGCTCTTCATCACCCCCTACGATCACCGACATCACGGCAAGCACTCGCGCGCCATAGACGGCTTCATCTTCCGACGGTTTGCGAAGGCAACTGAGAACATTCGTCACAAAGCTACACATGCAGTATCAGAGTAGCAGTTAGCATTTTCGTATCCAAATACGTCGCTGTCCGTGCACTGGTGTTTGCAAATGTGCCTTTCACTGATGCTGTCCGCTGGCAAATACTGCGAGAGGTGACCGCTTAGCTTCTCAAGAGCAGCAACGCGCGTTGTCGTTCTACGCATGCACAACTCCAATATAAGTCTATTTTACATGATAACGATGGCGAAGCACACACAATGATAACAATCACAGTACCTCTTCTCCGTCAGCTCTTCAATGGCTTCATCGATCGCGGCTTCGTCGCCGTCGTCTTTCGTGTACGAATCGTAGAACTCGGCATCGTCCGACGCATGCGTTCGCCCCGTCTCAATCGACGCTATCGACACGGCATCGTCAAAGTCGTCGTCTTCTTCGACATTGCGCATCTTGCGCCCTCCTGCTCGCGGCAACGTTGGGTCAGCAACTCTCACGATTCTCATCATTATCCGCTTCTCTCTCAAGAGTATGATCAACAGATTAACGAACAGAGCAGAACAAAATGACGAATGGCGCATGCCGCTCACCTGACTTCTTCTTGGCCATGCTGCTGAAAAATAAAAACGTTGCTTGGTGGGTGCCTGCGCAGTTGTATTAACGCTCTTGGTTGCTGTTCCGCCCCCTTGTCTTTGCTCCGGAGATGAGTGAAGCCACCGTTTGCACGTGCACGTGTTGCTTTGCCTCGATTGAGCGTGGATGTGTGTGTGTGTTTCTGCTTTCTTATCTTTGTGTCCGCATTTTGTTCTCGGTGTCTCATTTGAATCTGGTGGTTCCAGAGCTCATTTACAGCCAATCACAATGAAGCGAGTCAACCCTGCTTAACCGGTTAAGTATCAACCTGAGGACAATGAGCCAAGAGTGACGGTCAATTTGTAAAATCTTTATTCTGGCCAACCAAAGTGCCGATGTCAGAGTGTAACCTGAGATGGTTACGCTGTTGAACTGCAGACCCCTCTATGAATGCATATCCTTGTACGCTTGATTCGGGTGGAAAAGATAGTCCCTCTAGAAATGGAAGTGCTGCGAGGCTCAATCGAATGCGGCAAACAATCTCGAACACGCAGCACAAAGAAGCAGCTCAGCGCACACGAATTGGTACGTGCAACGTGTGTGGATGTAAGGCGCGTATGTGTGTGTGTGTGTTTTGCGGCAGCGTGTGTGAAGGCGCTGTCTTTTCCCTTACTCGTAGCTCACGTCTGGTTGTATCTGGTTGCGCTAACAGTCGCTTTTACCTTGCTGTAATCGACAGCATCAGATCGTACGGTGACGGATCTTTCCCTTCCCGCCCTTTCGATCTCGTTCGCCAGCTCTTTTCTCTTTTTCTTTTTCTGCAGCCAGAAGACGCACATCAAGGTCAGCACCTCCGTCTTCTCTTATCGCACATTTTGCGCCGTACCCACGACTCGACCTCCGTCTCGTTTGTGCGCGTGACTAAAGCTACGAAAGCAGCCATGAGCGCGAAAGCGGTGACCGCCGGGGATGTGAATGAAACTGCTGATGGTGTGCGCAATTTGGTGAATGTCACAGACAACGCAATGGACGTCGACGAAGCCGGACCGAAGATCGACGAGAGTCTCTACAGCCGACAGCTCTACGTGATGGGTCACGAAGCGCAGATGCGCATGGGGGCGTCGAACGTGCTGATCGTCGGTCTCAACGGACTTGGTGTGGAAATCGCGAAAAACATCATCCTGGCTGGTGTCAAGAGTGTGACGCTGCACGACGACACGCCGGCGTCCTACCTCGACTTGGCGTCGCAGTTTTATCTGACGGAGCAGGATATTGGACAGCCGCGTGCACAGGCGTCGTCCAAGAAGCTCGCGGAACTGAACCCATACGTTCACGTGCAGCACCAATCGGGCGAGATCACCGAGGACTTCCTGAAGCAATTTCGTGTGGGTGCTCAACCTTTTGTTGCTTCAGTTCGTGATGGAGCTTGTTCACTGACTCTTATGCTTTCTTTGCGGAATCATTAGGCTGTCGTGCTCGTCAACTCGACGCTGAAGGAATCGCTGCGTATCAACCAGATCTGTCACGCGCACTCGATTGCGTTTGTGTCAACGGAAGCGCGCGGTGTGTTTGGGTCGGTTTTCTGTGACTTCGGCGACGAGTTCGTGGTGTCGGACCGCGATGGCGAGCAGCCTGTGAACTGCATGGTGACGTCGATTTCCAACACCACACCGCCACTGGTAACAGTGAGTGACGATACACGCCACCAACTGGAGACTGGAGACTATGTCACTTTCCGTGAAGTCAAGGGTTTCCCATTCCTTAACGAATGCAAACCACGACGAGTTACTGTGACGGGTCCATTCACATTCACTTTGGATATCCTCGATGAAGAAGATGAGAAACTGTTTGCGAACGGATTCCCTTCTGGCGGTGGATACGTGACTCAAGTGAAGCAGCCACTGACTGTCAAGTTCAAGCCGTTGACCGACGCGCTTGCTGCACCAGGCGAGTTCCTCGTCAGTGATTTTGCCAAGTTCAGTCGCTCCGAGCTGCTTCACTTTGCCTTCCAAGCGCTGGATGCATACCAGACCAAGCACCAAGGAAACTACCCGGAGCCAGGGTCGGTCCAAGACGCCGACGAAGTTTACGAGATCGCAGTAAGTTTGAACAAGGAGGCGGCATCGTCAGGACGTTTCTCTATTGACCACCTGGAGACCGATGAAGCGAAGAAGGTGATTCGTGGCCTTGCGTCAGGCGCGTCTGGTGTGATCTCGCCGATGGCTGCGTTCCTTGGAGGCATTGTCGGTCAAGAAGCGCTCAAGGCTTGCAGTGGTAAATTCACTCCTATCCAGCAATTCTTCTACTTTGATGCTGTAGAGTGTCTTCCTGATTCGGTGTATTCGGGAAACACGGACGAGTTCTCGCCGACTGGATCGCGCTACGATGGCCAGATCGTCGTGTTCGGAAAGACTCTTCAAGAAAAGATCGGCAACCTGAGTTTGTTCCTCGTCGGAGCTGGTGCGATTGGTTGTGAGATGCTCAAGAACTGGGCCATGATGGGTGTTTCTACGGGCAAGGACAGTGTGATCCATATCACCGATATGGACACGATTGAAAAGTCGAACTTGAACCGTCAGTTCCTGTTCCGCTCGAAGGATGTGCAGCAAGCCAAGTCGACTGTCGCTGGACGAGCGGTCAAGGAAATGAACCCGGAGGTGAATGTCAAGTCGTACGTTGCACGTGTTGGTGCAGATTCCGAAGCTCAATTCAACGACGAGTTCTTTGAGTCCCTTTCGGGTGTGTGCACTGCGCTTGATAACGTGGAAGCGCGTTTGTATATGGACCAGCGCTGCTTGTTCTATGGGCTCCCGATGTTTGAGTCCGGCACGTTGGGAACAAAGGGTAACACCCAGATTGTCGTGCCTCACAAGACTGAGAACTACGGTGCGTCTCGCGATCCGCCAGAGAAGAGTATTCCAATCTGTACGTTGAAGAACTTCCCGAATGCCATTGAGCACACGCTGCAATGGGCTCGTGATTGGTTCGAAGGTGAATTCTTTCAGGCGCCGTCGGACGTGAACCAGTATTTGTCCGGACCAGAGTTCATCAAGCAGCTGAACGATCAACAAAACACCAAGCTTGAAACGCTGGAGCGACTGAAGCAATCGCTGGTTGACCAGCGTCCAGCGTCCTTTGAAGATTGCATCACGTGGGCTCGTTTCAAATTCGAGGATCTCTTCAGCAACCAAATCAAGCAGCTGCTGTACAACTTCCCGCTCGACCAGGTGACTACGTCAGGCACACCATTCTGGTCTGGCCCGAAGCGTCCTCCAACTGCAATTACGTTTGATGCGAACGACTCTGTCCACTTGGACTTTGTTGTGGCTGTCGCCAACAGCAGAGCCAAGATTTACGGACTGAAGGGACATCATGACCGAGAAGCGATTGCCAAGGTACTGTCTGGCATTCACGTCCCACCATTTGCACCACGCGATGGTGTCAAGATTGCCGCGTCGGATGCTGAAATGAAAGAGGACTCGAACGCTCCAAAAGTCGATAATCCTGATGCGCAGGCTGAGCACATCTTGAATGCTTTGCCAAAGCCAGACAGCCTTGCTGGCTACCGCATGGAAGCCATCGAGTTTGACAAGGATGACGATACCCACATGGAAGTTATTGTTGCGACGTCGAATCTGCGAGCGCGCTCGTACAAGATCCCCGAAGCGGACATGCACAAGTCGCGTTTCATTGCCGGAAAGATTATTCCAGCGATTGCGACGACGACGGCTTTGGTCACTGGTCTTGTGTGCTTTGAGTTCCTCAAGGTGTTCCAGGACAAACCACTTGACCATTTCAAGAACGGCTTTGTGAACCTCGCTCTCCCACTGTTTACATTCTCGGAGCCGATTGAACCGAAGACGACGAAGACGATGTTGAAGGGTGAAGAGTACAAGTGGACGGCGTGGGATCGCATCGAAGTTAACATTGGTGACATCACGTTGAAGGAGTTCTTGGCGTACTTTGACAAGGAGTACGAAGCCGAAGTGTCGATGCTTTCGTACGGCGTCACTATCTTGTACGCCATGTACTCGGCAAAGTCTCGCTCGAAGGAGCGCATGGCTATGAAGATTTCGGAGTTGGTGGAGACGGTGACGAAGAAACCGATCGACCGGAACTTGAAGTACCTGATCCTGGAAGTGTGCGCAATGGACGCCGATGGCGAAGACATTGAACTCCCATACCTGCGTTACCACTACAAGCACTAGAAGGTGAACGACATGAGCGCAGAAGCGGGTTAGCTTCTGAAGTTGCGTGTTTTCTAGTTTGCATTCCTGAGCAATGAATGAGATGAATACAAAGCAAATTCAAGAGATGTCGTTTTGCGAGGTCTCACTGAGCAACAACGTGGATTGCATTAACCAACCGTGACTACCGGTATCATGCACAAAAACCGGTACGTACCGCCAGCTACAAATCAAAGAGCACTCACCCAAAAAGCAAAAAGAACGAAAGAAGATATGGCGCTGAACATCGAGTTCAATGGGCAGACCAAGCGCGTGCGCGTGACGCCGGGGACCACGATGGTAGAGCAGCACCCGCCTACATGTGCACTCGCCATGCGTCTCTTTACACGCGCGTGGGTACTAACGCCATCACGTAATTTGTAGTTTCAAGTCCTCGAAGACGCGCGCGGGCAGTTCAAGCTCGCGGATGCGATGCAGTACCAGCTCTTGCACCGCAACCGCGCGGTGGACCTCTCGATCCCGTTCCGATTGACGGGGATCTCGAACAACGCTACGCTCGAGCTGCAGCAGCTGGCGAGCGGAGCGAAGGAAGCACTGCCGCAGCAGGTGCGCGTGTGCGTGCAGATGGCGGACGGCAAGCGCGTGCAGTCGTCTTTCGGGAATGATGCGACGATTGAGAGCATCTTGATATTCTTTAAGCTGTTTCCGTCAACGCTGGGCGTGAGTGTATTCCCTACTTTGTCTCATTTGCGCTGGAAAGGCGATTGTTAATGCTAAATGGCGTGGATAATGCTGTGTTGTTGCTATTGTAGTTTTCACTGAGCTATATGCAGCGCGAGATTCTCGTGGACGCGTTTGCCAGTACGAATTTAAAAGGTGCGCAAACGGGAGTATCATACTCTATATGCTGCCCATTTAGCTTACATCTCTGTTATTGTCATGGGTACATTTTAGAGCTTGGGATCGTGAGCGGCTCAGCGATCTTTCGCGTCCAGGCTTCTCAAAGCAAGGCGCCAGCCAAGGCGCCTCCAATTGCTGAGCCAGTGAGAACACCTGCTGCGAAGCAACCAGCGAGTGTACTAGTTTCGGAGCCGAAGACAGAAGAGAAGCCGCAATCCCCAGCGGCGCCAGTGCAGCCTCCTCTACCAGCTGCTCCTGTTCAAGTCCCGCAGTCGGCATTCGTAAACGACGGCGATGAGGAAATGAAAGAGTCCAGCGCTCTTGAAAGCGCCTCTGCGCCGATGAAGAAACTGAGCAGCTACGAGGCATTGCAGCTGCTTCGCGATAACTGCTTCGATGCGACTGCGCGCGGCGCGATTCTGACGCTCACGAAGATCGTCACGAACATTCTGTCGTACCCAGGTATGGAACTTTGACTTCGATTGCTGACAGTCGGACGTGGAATGTTTACTTGGTTGTGACCTGCGTATATCGCAGAAAATGAAAAGATGCGCTCGATTCGAGTCTCCAATGCAGCGTTTCAGCGTTCAGTCGGCTCCTTGAAAGGAGGCATCGAGTTTCTGGAATCTGTGGAGTTCACATTGGACCAGGAAACGCAATGTCTGGTCTTGAAGTCTGCCGTTGATGCAAAATGCCACCTTGAAGAAGGACTTCGTCTTCTAAACAACGAAGCCGACGATCTGAACATTGAGGAGGGCAAGAGACCAGTGGTCGTTGTGCCAAGAGCTGCTGACCCGGATTTCGATGTGTACAAGCCACAGATCACTCGAATGCAGGTATGGAACCACTGCTTTCTTTTACTTTAGCGCAAGTGGAGGCATGATCCTATCCCTAACGTGCACTCTGTTGGTGATTGTAGGCGCAACCACGAGGACCGAGCGTGACCGAAGTCCTCGTCGACAACCTCAAGAGTAAGCAGGATCAGCTTATTGGCCATGAGAAGCCTCTGAGAAACACACGTGCCACCCTCCCTGGACAGCAGAGTGTGTCTTCTTCCATTCGTTCCACAACTTCGACAATGGATGTCGATATGGACGAAGATGAGCATCCAAGCGATTCGCGCATTCTGATATCGACTTTGAAAGCGAAGCGTGCCGAGATGGAGAAGGCAAAGGTTTGTGCGCATTTGATTCTCCATTGCTCGCATCGAAATTGGTATGCTCACCGAAACATACTGTATACAGAATTTCCGCACCCAAGCGATGCGAGAACTGGACGAGCTGAAGAAGAAGAAGGTGTTTCAGACGACGCTGATTCGCGTCCAGTTCCCTGATAGAGGTTGGTTTCGATTAGTGCAGTGCATCCTTCTTTCCAGTAACATTGTCCTGAACTTTGTGCGACATGCTTGGTGTCTTCTGTATACTTGCAGTTGTATTGCAGGCCGCATTCCACCCAAATGAGACGGTGCAAGATGTCGTGGACCATGTGCGAGAGAGTCTCCAGCAAGCATTTTCAGGAAACCAATTCTATCTCTACGTCACGCCACCGACGCAAAAGCTCGACCCTCGGAAGACGCTCGCGGAACTCAACCTTGTTCCAGCCGCGCTAACGTACCTCTCGTGGATCGATGCGCTCCCGTCGCTCGAGCAGTCAGCGAGCGGGTTTTACTTGCGCGATGAGCTGGTACGAGTGACCAGGTTACGATGGAATATCAGGACATGAATGATGGTTCTCACTTTTGCTATGTTCTATTCTGTGCGCTCAGGTGGCCGATGAGTATGCAGAGACAAAGGAAAGCGAAAGCAACGTGGCTGCGGTAGCCTACCCAAAACCAATTTCTCTGGAAGCGCCACCGGTAAAGGTGGAGGAAACAAGCGACGCTAGAAGCGGCGCTGCTGCTCCAAAATCCTCCAGTGCAGCAGCGAAAGGAAGCTCGAACAAGAAACCCGCGTGGCTCAAACTCTCCAGATAAAGCCATGGGAGTAACGAAATCGATCTTATGGAGATTTTTTTGAAAGTGGCGCGACGCCATCACTTCAAGACTATGAAACTGGTTTTAATTGCCCGCAATAAAGGTGATTTATTTGTTTTACAATCTACCACAGCTTTGGAAATTCTTTGTATGCCTGTGTGTTGTATTTACTTACTCTTCTTTCTTGGCAGCTCCGTTCGAAGCTGACACTTTCGAAGGGGACGCGGTTTCCGTATCGGTGCTCGCAGGGGAAAGCACGCGAGTACCATTGGTCCCATTCGCTGCTTCCTTCTTCACCTTTGTCGTCCCTGGAGCAGCGACTTTGTGAACAATCTTCGCATCTTTCAGTTCCTTGCGCTTCAAAAAATCAAAGCCGCGGGTCGCATTCCGCGCAAGGAACAAGTGATTCTGTTTCACCCACATGAGCTCCCGCGGCGCTGGACCTGTGCGCACGATCGCCTTGCTGCCCATATGCGCATCGCCGATGCCACTGACCTGCGCCGTCAGCGAGAGGCGCCGCGCCGTAGACTTGACTTCCTTGTTTTGCTGAATCTTTTCCTGCTTCATCGCGCGCTTTTCCTTCTCC
Organism: Globisporangium splendens; assembly: GCA_006386115.1. Taxonomy (NCBI): domain Eukaryota; phylum Oomycota; class Peronosporomycetes; order Pythiales; family Pythiaceae; genus Globisporangium; species Globisporangium splendens. The sequence continues at coordinate 512,434 of VFIW01000016.1, read as the reverse complement.
TTCAACTCTTTCTTCGTGAGTTTCCGCTGTGGTTCGCCTGTGCCGTGATTAATCTTCTCGGGCGCCATCGTGCCGCGGCAGTTTTTCGACTTGCAGTGGCATTTCCACTCCATTGCCTGCTTGGTGTGGAACTGGTAGTCGTACGACAGCTCTTCGCCAGCCTTGATGTCCTTCAGCGCCGTGATCGCGATCCGGTTCACGCCCTTGACGCGCCACTTCAAGAGATGGCAGTTCGGGTCACACGAGTGATTGATATAGCGCGACACGCTGCCTTTGAACCGCGCATCGATGTATACGCCCTTCTCGAGCTCCATGATGTACATGTTCTTGTCCTCGGGCGTATTCTTCGCATGATCCTGCAACCGTCGTTCTTTTTCCTCTTCGTTGATCACTTCACCGACGTACTCAATGACCAAGCGACCGGCCTTGACGGGTTCGGTCACACGCAGCCCCCATCCTTTTTCCTGTGTGTGGAATTTCTCAAAGCCCGGGTACATCTTCTGGTGCAGCGCGCGGTTGCCGCATTCCTCGCCAAGCATGCAGTTCGACTCTTTGTTTTGCTTGGTGAACTTCATCCCGGGCGTCGGCGCCGGACCAAAGCACTCGGTGAAACTCAGTCGGTTGATGCAGTCGTCGCCGCAATAGCTCTTGCACGCACACTCGGGCGAGTCCTCGAGTCCCGACACCTTCGGCGGCTTGAACGTGTACACATTCTTCGTGAGCTTTCGGTACGGCGGCGCCTGCGAGAGCACGTCGTCGATCACGTTGCGCGGCAAGCGGAAGTGGTGGCAGTCGTCTCGATCGTTCACGTCTGGTTCCGTTTTCGGCACGAACAGCACCGGGAACTGATTCAAGTCCACGACCACGGCATCGGTATCTGGATCGTCAAAGTAAAACGCCGGGATCCTCGGCAGTTTGTCGTTCGGGTGCTTGGAACACAGTAGTCCCACCGAGTTGTACCGCGCACTCGGCGGCACACAGTGCGGATGGTACGCCGCCGGACACTTTATACAGCACATGTAATCCGACACCTTCTTCCTGTTTTCACACACGGCACACGCGTGGCGCGGGCACCGGAACGGCGCGTCGAACTCCAGCAGCTCCTCGTCGATCGTGCCGTCTTTCGGCCGCTTGAATCGCTTCGAGAGCGGATTCGAGTTGATGCAGCTCTGGTGGTAGAATTTACCACACGACGGCGCACCGCAGCGGAAGACACCGCCTTTTTCGCCGATCGTACCGTTGCGGCCGCACATGAAACACTTTTGTTCGTTCGTTCGGCACTGTTCACAGAGCCATTTCTTGCCTTCTGGCGCGGACTCAATGCCGAGACACGAAAAGTGGTACGACGTCAGACACCCACCGTCACACAGGATCATGTCCGAGAGCTCCTCGTCCTCAATTTGTCCACAGGCAGCACAGAGATCATCTTCCAGCACTGTCGGCGGTGGTGGAGATGCTGTTTTCTTCTTCCCTACTGCTGCTGGCGTCGTCGGTGATCTTTTCGGGGCCGCATCATTGACAAGGCGCTTGGTGATCTTTCGACCAGAACGGGTTGCACCGACCGCGACGAACGTCGACACAAGTTCTGCCTCTGCGGTAGACTCGGCAAAGCCAATGCTGTTCAGTCGCTTCGCCTCACTTTCGCCTGTGGCGCCTCCACTCGCTTCACGGCCGCGCTTGCGTCTTTCCAAACGCACGTCATACTCGACCCAGGCTTGCGCCGCCTCCGACGCGCGGGGTGCAATGCGCACAAACGACTCTTTCGTGATCACTTCGTCTTGCTTCTTGTTCCAGCCCATGTAGTGCACAACAAACCCATCCTCACCGACATCCTCGATCTTCGCCGCGAGCCATTTCTTCGTGCGCACGCAGAACATATCCACGGCATCGCCCGTCTTCAACTGCGCGTAGAACTCAGGACCGACTGGTTCTCCCGTGCGTTCTGGCAGCGCTGCTGTTTCCTTCTGACCTGCATTCTCAGCGTCTTTCATCTCCGCATCACCATTCGCATCTTCATCGGCGTCATCCTTCTTCGATGCCGTGCTGTCATCGAGGTGTGTCAATCCTGTGGCGTCTCCATCCTCCTTCTCGGACGTCGCTGCCGACGCATCGGCGGTGGACTGAGCGTCAGTGAGCGGCGCAGACGCTGGGTCCGCTGCCGCTGCCACAGGAGCGCCGTTGCGCGCGGCCTGCTGCGTGGTATCCTCGGCGCGCGTCTCCTCCATGGCTGGCGATGCAAAAGGATCGAATTGCGCGCGCAATTTCACTCACTCGCACCAGCAGATGGCAAGGGCTCCATTGCGCGCCATTTTTATCCAGAGAGGGGGGCTACTTTGGTAAAAACCTTGTGAAGGGAGTTGGAGAGAAAAAAACCTCGAGCTATTTTTGCCAGCACATCAGTAAAACAAGGGTACCGATAGCTATTTATGCGATGTTTGAGGCTCAATGACTGTTGAGGAGAAGGAGAAGTGGAAGGAGCGACATAACTACAAAAGTTCTAGTTGTCCTAGAAAGGACCGTGAAGACAGCAACTCGAGCGTTTGGTGCAACCGATGTATTTTGGCAAAAAACTGGAGCTGACATTTATAGTGTGGGCCACATAATATCTTTGTGACTACAGTATTTGTTTTGTCACAAGACGGTGCCTTTATTGAAGCCTCTTGGTGACAGAATCCGACATGTTGTTCAATTGACAGTGAGCAGTTTGTACCCATCCAAGCTTTTATTCACGGTACATTCTGCAAATGCACCGTAAATTACTGGCACAAGTGCACGATGGCCAACACTGGAACTCGCACCGCACACACGTGATTTACTTAAGTTGCTGCTCAACTCTATATAATGAAGAAGACAATCGTTCGCACGATGCTGTTCGCAGCATTGTGTCTGCTGCACCAAAGATGGCGGTGACTGAATGCGGTGGTGGCGCAAGCGTTTGCGCCGCCCAATACCATCTCACGCAAACGAGAATGACTCGAGGGATAATAGCTTGTGTGTGTTCGTTTGCGTGAAAGGAACAGTTTAGTAGCTCAACAACGCACGGTGGCATCGCGCTGAGGACAGTGCCTGACAAAGAATTTCTTATTGCCTCGCCACATGAACTGCCCTGAGTAAGGCGTAATAATGATATTCGCAAGCAGTATGTTGGCGCTCGCATGCCAAGGTGATGCTGCAGACCGCTGCAGGAACCATATACCTGAGAAATCAAGCTCGCTATCCGCTGACACACACAGGCAAGTCGTTCCACCAACACACTCCAGCGCAATGAGCCTTCGTGCTCTTACAAAACCGTTATTCGTACGCACTGCTCTGATGCGCAGGGCAGCCATGAACGACCACGAAAGACCATGACACCACACGCTGATTGCGTTCATCGCGTTTCGTTGACTAATCAGTGGCCAACAGTCGGACTCGCATCGTACAAACGAACCGATGGTTTAAGCGCGACACGAACTCGGTCAGCCAACTGCCCGTTCTCCGCTTTCAAGCGCGTCGCCCACGTCGAGTCTTCACCAACGCGCTCTCCATGGCACGGCGACGACCTACAGGACTCGACTCTTGGCTTGGGCAAACCGCGTAGCTTTCCCACGACGTCCCTGTTGTCGTCTCCCTGGAAGACCAGATGGACGGAACCACTGGCTCGTCGTCCAAGCTGCTTCTTGCTCCGTTGGCACACCCCGCCGTGATGCTCCCTCCCCTCCGCACAGACTCGCGAAAGCCACGAGTTTTCGCACTAGCTCCTCTCGGAGACCGCCGATTGGCGGAATTTTTGTGTGCAGCGCGCTGATTGGCTCTCTGTTTTCGCGGGTCAATTTCGTATAAATTTCGTCCTCAAGTCGTTGGTCACATCCGTAAGCTACACGTATCTTTCACTCTCTCCTTTATGTGGCAACACATTCTGTATGCAAAGTGTCGACCATCCGATTGAAGTTTATCTTTCCAACCTGAAAACTACGCGTAAACTACCTTGTTTCTTTTTTGAATGCAGGCACTTTTGTTGTCCGTGGTGGCGCGCGCGCGCTCCTATTTTTAAAAGATTGGGAGGTGGGAAGGGCGGAGGTGGGGTGGGTTGGTGGGTGGGGGATTGTGGAAAAGCGCTCCTCGTTCCGTCCCCCCAGTAAAGAAAAAGACGCAACGAGTCAAAGCCTCTCTCTCTCTCAGCAGCTCCCCCTGTTCCCGTTCTCTGTCTCTCTCAGTCCAGAATGGCCGAAGAAACCAAAGCCACGACGTCCCCGAACCCAAAGGCCGCCGCGCCTGAGAAGACCTCCACGCCAGTGAAGGTCGACACCGATAAGGCGGATAAGGCCGAGAAGCCAGCTCCAGCTACGCGCTCGCCAGCGAAGCGCCAGGCCAAGACCGCTGCTGCGACCAAGAAGGCCGCTGTCGTGGCAGTGGCCGCGGCACCAAAGCCAAAGAAGGTGGGTGCTGCCAAGCCTGCGGTTGCGGGCGAGGCCGGTCCATCGTACTTTGAGTTGATCGTGGAAGCGATCACGTCGCTGAAGGAGCGCAACGGTTCGTCCCGTCAGGCGATCCAGAAGTTCGTGGAGGGCAAGAAGTCCAACTACGCGAACCACTTTGTGAACAAGGCGCTCCGCACGGCTGTGGAGGGCGGTAAGCTTGTGCAGATCAAGGGTTCGTACAAGTTGGCGCCAGCGCTGAAGAAGCCAGCTGCCAAGAAGGCCAAGTCTGTGAAGGTGTCGTCGAAGTCTGGTACGACCGTGAAGAAGGTGTCGAAGGTTGCGAAGAAGTCTGTTGGGAAGACTGGCAGTAAGCCAAAGAGTGCGGCGTCGACCAAGAAGGTTGCGTCGAAGAAGGCTCCAACGACGAAGAAGGCTGGTAGTAGCACGAAGAAGGCTGGCACGAAGAGTGCGAAGCCAGCGAAGGCTGGTGCGTCCAAGAAGGCTTCGTCCAAGACCACGAAGAAGGTCGTGGTGAAGAAGGCTGCCAAGGGTTCTGCCAAGAAGAAGTAGATGGCTTTCACTTTGTGAATGTCGACGTTGTTTGTTCCTCGGTGTGTGTCGCTGGTCTCATGAATCCGCAGTTTTGTATTGTATCAGGCTGATACGATGACGATGTGGCTGCGGTGTCAAGCAGGCAGACAGGCAGGCAGGCAGGCAAGCAAGCAAGCAAGCGACGGAGTCGATTCACTCTGGTAGCGTCTGGTTCTTCAGTTGGACGTTCAAACAAATTCTCTCCAGGTCGGTGTTTGCGTGGATGTACCACCGTGCCAGTTTGCCCAGCTGGCACATTTTTTTCCTCGGTGTTTTTTAACACCACCCATTGCGAAGATGAAATTTGGTATCTCGTCATGCTGTGCGCTCAAATGTGCATTGCATCGTGTTGGTGTACGGTGTGTCCAGGCAGTAGTGTCCTAGTTGTTTGTAAAAGTTAAAAGTTAGTCGAGCCTTTTGCTTTAAATCGAGACAGGTATGTGGAGTGCCGTGACGTTAGGGGGTAGCAGGAAGACAAGTGAGTTCCGGCATCAGTATTGATGCAAACGCCGAGTCGAGCAAGAGCAAGAGCGCGAACGGGGATGTGAGATGTTTTGGAACGAACGTGTGCCACTGGCCTCGCTCCGAGAACTGGCGTGTGTGGACAGATCAGCGAGAAGAAGGCGAAGCGCATGCGACGTTGGAGTTGAACTGCACAGCAGCGAAAGATGCGCTGGCAGGCTCCAAAAGGCACCAGACGCACGAACAGGTACAGGCGCTCGATGCATCCAAAGTGTCTGACAAAGCTCAATCACTCACACGTCCGCACTTATAAATAGGCGGCGATTGGAGCGTTCGGCCACGCGTCGGCGATTTTTCCGCGGCTCGAGCTCCAGCGACAGTGCGGATCCTTCTGATCTGCTTGCAAAATGGGATCGCGTGTTTGTGCCAGTCAATGAGTCTGTTACGCACCATTTTTGGTGGCACTCCTTGTCCGATGCGGTGGCTTGATTGGGATGCAAGCTGCTGTTTCAAAACGCAGGGCGTGGTGGGTATTTTTGTTTTCTCTGCGCACGATCTCGCGGAAAGAGAAGCGGAATCAATTTGATCCCGCGGCTTTGGTGCGCTGACGTCTCTATGCGTATGCTGTAGGGAGTAACGCACCGAGCAGGCGCCAGCATTTCCAAGGAGGAGCATTCCACAATCTTCGCTGCACAGCGCGAGTCCTCCAGTCCAACATCTCATTAACTTTGTCACACAGAGCCAATATGACGAGTTGCTTCGATATGCGGCGATAATGGCGATCTCCTTGCTGACGGTCGCGGCGATGGAGCAGCAAGAGACCAGCACGACGGGCATCGTGGACGTCGGCGTGGGCTGCGACAAAGGCGCGTACTCGCTGCCCAACACCAACACGACGTTCACGATCGAAGCGCCAGCGGGCGACTTCATGGTGCTCAACTTTACCAACTTCAATCTGCCACCGGACGACGTCGTGGCTGTGTATGCGACGGACAGCAACAGCAGCGAGAAGCGCGTGTTCCGCTTCTGAGGCGACGAGACCAAGTCGACGTTCATTACCGAGTCCATGGACACGCGCTCGCTGACCGTGGAGCTCATGACGAGCAGCGTGGCGGAGCCCATAACGCCCATGTTCTGCAAGGGTTTCACGATCGGCAGCTACCGCAACTTCGCGCAGCCGGCCAACAACAAGCTCTCGAACGTTGAGGAAGTGTGCGGCAACGACGACACGAAGGAGGCGGCGTGTTTCAAGCTGGACGGCGACGCGTACGTGCGCAGTCGGCCTGTGATTCGCATGCTCATCCACAAGGAGGACGGCAGTTATTTCTGCATGGGCTGGCTCGTGGGTTGCGAGGGCCACGTGATCACCAACAATCACTGCATCGGGACGCAGGCGCACGCAGTTTGAGTTTGACGCCCAGGGTGCGTCCTGCAACACACAGTGCAACTCGCCATTGGCGTGCACGGGTGACGTGCGCGCGCAATCCGCGACGCTCATCACGACCAGCGTCGACTTGGACTGCACGCTCGTCAAGCTGGACATCAACTGGTCGAACGAGTACGGGTACCTGCAACTCCGCGAGACTGGCGCCGTGTTGGATGAACGAATCTACGTGCCGCAGCATCCGAGCGGCTGGGTAAGCGCATCGCGATGAAGACCGACAGCGACTTCGGCAAAGTCACGTCGCTCACGATGGGCGGATGCGCACCGGACCAAGTCGCGTACGACCTCGACACGTGTGCCGGGTCCTCGGGTTCGCCTGTTATCGCGTGGGCGGACAACGCCGTCGCCGCGCTCCACCACTGCGGCGGATGCCCCAACACGGCCATCAACATCTACAAGATCGTCAACGACCTGCGCTCGAAGAACCTGCTCCCAAAGTGCGCGCTCTACACACCTCCAACACCCCCACCAACAACGGCGGCTCCGACTTCCGCTCCAACCTCAGCACCACCAGTTTCGGCTCCAGCGCCATCGTCTGCAGCCCCAACGACGCAAACCAAAGTCGACGGCACGATCTTCGCGACGGCGACGACCACTTCCGTGGACTGCATCGACATCACGGTCTCAGCCAACGCCAACGTCGAGCTTGACATCCTCTCGATGGAGGAAGTCGGCAGCGGTAATACCGCGAGCTACACGGACGTGAATGGCGACTGCAATGCCGCGTACATCGACTCGTGGATCATCCTGTTCCGGGTCAACAGCGCCGAAGCGATCACGGAAGATGGCGTCATCGCGAGCAACTCGGATGCCCCCAACGGATACGGACGTGCCGATGGCTCCGTGAGCTCGGCCGACTCGTACTTGTCTCTCTCGCTCGCGAAGGGAACCTACCGACTCGCGGTGGGGACTGCGTCCATGTCGAAGTCCGATGCCGTCAAGAAAGCGAACGGCGTGTCCAAACTCCCGATCGTGTGCAACGGCAAAGTGTCCAACTACGGCAACTACCGTCTCACGGTCTCATCTTCGGTGTCTGTGCAAGTGACGTCCCCGGGCAGCTACATTGGCTCACAGTGTGCGGCAGCAAACACGCTGACGCCGTACTCTTCGTGCTTGTACCACACGGAAGCCGCACTCACCAAGGCTGTGGTCGCCGATGGCACCATCGTGCGACAGAGCAGTTCCGTGAGCGTCGACTACATCCCGTTCTCGTTGCCATCCTTCAGCCGCGTGCCGATGGAGGTGTCGTCGTTCGGCACAGCCGATGGCAACACATTCTTCGACTTCAACGGGTTTTGCACGAGCGCGTACATCGACCCAGCCATGTATCTGTTCCGCGCCAACCCTGGCAACACGCTTACGTCAGCCGATCTGATCTACGCTGGAGACGATGACGACAACTTTGTGCTCCGCACAGGACGCCATTCCGTGAGCTTTCGGGACCCATTTGCGTCGCTGGCACTGCCCGTAGGCAGCTACGTGCTTGTCGTGGGGCGATACCCACTGAGCGTCGACGATGCGATCGCCAGAGTGAGCAAAACCTCGGTGGACAAGTTCACACCCGAATCTTGCGGCGCCAAGACCGACCGCGGCAACTACCTCGTCACGTTTGGCTCGGCCGTGGCGCTCTCGTCCATGACGTCGCCCAATACGTTCACAGGCTCCAAGTGCACGCCAAACTTGACCACGAACCTTTTCCCCAAGTGAGAAGGATGACCGCGAAAGAGGAAAGCGTCGACGTGCAGTGTATGCTTGTGTCTTTTGCCTTTGATTTACATTTTCTGCTTTTATTCAATCTATACTTTCATATTCTTCCATTGTGAGCCAAAATACTTCAAAACAATAGGAATCTTCTCGAACATGCACTGTAAGGTAAGTTAGTTACCTGGGTTTGCTCTTAATTTCACTTGTCTAGTCGCTGGTGCGATGGGTGAGCGGGAGATGCGCGACGCGGTTCGTGAACTCGGCCTCCATGGCGTCCCCCTGCATCACATCGATCTGCGTGAGGCTGCAGTGCGCGATGGGTGCGCCGAGCTGGATGATGTCCTTCGACACGCCGTAGCACTGCGCGATGCAGAACTGGATGAAGCTCGCGTGGCAGACGATGATCTTGTACTTCTCCAGCGGCCGCACTGGGTGTAGCCGATGCTTTTTTCTCGAAGATGACGACGCACCTCTGCCGTTGTCGTCCGAGCGACAAATGTACTCGAACGCCATCTGATGCGTCGCATCGCGATACTCTTGACGGAACTCGGTGTCTACGGTCTTGGGTGCGCCTTCTTCCAGGAAGCTGCACACGTACTTCTTCTTGACCCAGGGCATCGCCGTGGCGAACTTGGACGCGGTCTCGACCGTGCGTCGCAGTCCGCCATAGACAAGCGTGACGTTGTACTCATTCCCGCGTTCTGCTAGGAGCTGCTGATTGAGAAACCTCGCCGTCTGTTCGGCCTGGTCGTGACCCCGCTCCGTGAGCTTCTTCTCGCGATCGCTGATGCGAAACAGGATGTTTTCCGTCTCACCATGGCGGACAAAGATCAAGTGCGTCACACCCTGGCTGCGGTCGGGAGTATTGGTTGAAGTGCTGCTGCCGTCACTACCGTTGCTCTTGCAGTTTGCCGAAGATCGCTCTCTGCGTAGCGCTCGAGGAAAGAACACGTTCTCCATGGGCTCCGCTGTCGCCAGGAAGAACAGCGGCGAGAGCGCCGGCCGTGCCATGGACTTGTGCAGCACTTTTCCATCCACAGGCGACATGGATGCGAGTTGGATGCCCCACCACCATAGGAACAGGTCGCGTTTCGTGGAGAACCGCAGGATACGGCGCTTCTGCTGGCCCTGGTACAGATGCTTGATCTCGAGCAAGTGGTCGTGGATGTCGAGGAACGTGATGTCGCACTTGGTGATCGGGATCAGCTTACGCTTGCGGTCGACGACCTTGTCCTTGAACTTGCGCAGGATCACGACGCCGTGGTACAACTCGGCCCAGCACGGACGCCACGTCGTGATGCCCATGTGCGGCTTGCGGAACTCGACGCAGCCGCAGAGCAGGAACTCGTCATGGCCCTTGATCCTGCTCACGGCGTAGTCGTACTCAGACAGCGGACGCATCGACGTGTCCTCGGAGAAGTAGAGCTCGACCTCGTCGATCGTGTATCTCCTGGTAGAGCTCGTGGGTATCACGGGCCGCGCAGGCGTGGGTGTCGGGTAGTACGTGTCCCCTTCCTGCGGCGTGTGCTCGTCCACGTGCTCCGAGAAGTGCACGTGCGGCCGGTCGCGGGTGCGCGCATTGCGCAGGCGCTTGCGGAACTGCGGCTGCTGCCCATGGTCCTCGCGGTGGTCGTCGCCGCTCAACGGAGCCATTCGGACGGCTGCTTGCTGTCGATTCGTAATCTGCTAAGTGAGCCTTCTTCTTCCCTCCTGTTCAGAGAGAGAGAGAGAGAGAGAGCAGATATTTGCCCCGCGGAATGTAGTTTACCGCAGAGATGTGCGGGGTTTCAACTTCCTGAAATGGGTTTAACGCTTGCGGTAATTTACAAGTTTTCCCCAATCTGCTGAGTGTTTGCCCAGAATGGAATTGCAAATGGTCAAAGGGGTGTGGGACCAACTTCCAGAGCAGCATTTGACCCGAGTGGTAATTTACATGATTTGGGTTTAGCCCATGCGGTAATTTACTTCTGTGTCTTTTTCACTGTCGTAATATTCTTTCAAAATGAAGAGAGCATCTCTCTCAGACCTTTTTAATGGCTGTGCACGTGGAAGAAAGAGCCTCAAGAGGAAAAAAATCATGTTCTCCAAACGCTTCTGCCATCGAACAATAGCAATAGGAAAAACAGAGGCGGAGGCACCTCTGCTGGCACGAACGAAATTCTGGATAGCTCAGCGGCAGCGGAAAGCAAGCGAGTGATCATATCTGAACTCAGACCAAGTACACGAGTGCACAGCTCTTGCCAGATGCGCGTGTGCGTCCAACGCACGCAGTAGAGGGAGATGCATACAGACTCCGGAGAGCGAGTGTAAACTGCTAGGCGCATTGCGGCAACTGGTCTGAGACCAACGGCGAAGAAACTTCCAGGTCTATCGCTTGCCTCACTGCAGGATCTTTTTCAGAGACTACTCCCCTCCGACTTGACACTGACCGAGTGCCACAGAGCGACCGAAGAGAGACCCCAGCTCTCCTTCCCACGAGCAGTGCAATGGGTGCTCCAAAGAGCCTGTACTTTACCGCTTTTGCGCACTCGATGCTTTGTCGACACGCTCGAAACTATCCACATCAGCCAAGGCTGCCGAGAGAGAAGGTCATTCTATTGAACTTATGATCTACATACAGTTTAAGAATTCCTGAGTCTCATTGACACTGCTGGCAGTGAGGTGTTTCTAAGTCTTGACGGGGTGGCACCGATATCAGTGTCGAGTAGAGCTGCGACTTGGGACATAAGAACTTGATCGTTTCCCCGCGATTCAGCGGTGAGTATCTTCGCATTCTTGGAGTTCATTGCCATGTTGGCGAGAAGATCGGCCATCTTGTTTTGTTCCCGTTTTGTGTGATTCCAGGAGGTCCACGCAAAGTTGGCGACAATTTGATTTACCCGAACTGCTAGTGGCTGCAACTTGGTCTGGCGTATTGAGGCGAACCCGTTCTGGGATGCGATAATCGTTTGGCTGTCTCCGAAGACTTCCAACTTGACTTCATAATGCTGTAGGTAGTGTGCACTGTATGCCAGACCATCTTTCAGCGCGCTGTATTCGCACCAATTGTTCGTGACTTCCGGTTCCATGTACGCATAGCCGCATGTTTTGAGTTCCCATCGATTGCTGCGTTCATTGAGGAAGATGAGTGCCCATCCGCTGCCTCCTGGACCTGGGTTGCCGCATGCACCTCCATCGAAATACAAACGCGCCGTCGCCCATGCTTCCAGTTGGCGCGACAAGTCTTGTCTCTCCAGTACGCTGAGCAGTTGGCTCAGGCAAGTTGCATCGATCTTTTCTCCTTTGAGCGTTCTCATCCGATGAGCCACGGCCCGTACTTGCATCACACACGCTGTCCACACTCGCTGGGTACTTTCTTTGATAGTGAGATGTTGCCGTTCATGCACTATTTCCACTCTCGTTCTCCATAGCAAAACTGGGATGCTTGATGTGACGATAAACCAAAGTTTCTGTAGTGCTACAGAGTGTTCCGGAGCAATGAACCCGAAGTGCTTTTCCAATTCCCGGAGCAAAGGTCGTTGACCTGGCGGGGCTGTGCGACTGGCAATATGAGGCAGGAAGAGGTTGAGCGCTTGCTCTGCCAATGTTCGACCCATCCATCGCCCGAGAATGGTCGTCCACGCGGCTTGCGCTCGCTTGCAACTCCAGATTATGTGTGAGATCGTTTCTTTTGTCTCCCCACATCCGGCATTGCTTGGGCACGCCGAAGACTCGATCCTTCCTGGATGGAACAGGTTGAGCTGCATCGTAGAAATCCGGTATGTCGTCCACATCTGATACGGCGTAAGACATCCTCGTTGTTTCCATAGATCTGCTGGTAGTCGATACTGCACATGGCTGTACCACTGGTCAGTTTTCGCAACTTCGTTGAGCTTGTCTATGAGTCCTCCGAGACCTTGATACAACTTGCTGTGCAACCTTCGTGTTCGTGCTCGGTCAATTGTCTTCTGGATACTGTTTGGGGGAGTACGTTCATGCACCAGCCACGGACAGTGAGTCGTGAGCGGGTGAGGTTTGAAAGTCCACCCTACGGTTTTTATTTCTTCTTCGATCGTTGCCACGTCTTGTTGACAGATAGCATCCCCAGCCCAGTCGGTCACTGTCCAGAGAACTCCGTTTGCTTGCCGTTGCATCTGGATGTAGTCCGTGTGGCTCTCCTCCGATACTGGCACCGCGATGGTGGTTCCCATGCCATTGCTGATCCACTTGTACTCTCGTTTTGTGTGTTTCCTGCTCCACGGCTCCTGGTGACTGTTCAACTGGTTGCCTGCATCGATTTCTATCTCCGGTGAGCATAGAATGATGCTGGTTACGAGTTTTCGCAGGGCGGTCATTCGTTTGAACGTGAGAGTCGCCGTCATGGTTGGTAGCCGCACGGAGAACACTCGCTCTTCTTCCCGTCTCACGTTGAAGCTGGCCAAATTGCATTCCTTCAGGAAAGGAACCGTTTTGACTGTATACTGCTCGCCTTGGCTGTCGATTATCCAGGGGTTGTCGTTCCACTGAAAGGATGGCCAGAAGGCTCGAGTCTCTTCCGATAGGTGATGAATCGTCTGCTCAGGTTTTCTCCCAAAGTACACACCTACACGTCCGTCTGATCTCCACTCGAGGTCCAGGGTCGGTAGCAAGGATTCCATTTGCTGCTTCAGATCATCTTTCCACGCGGGATTGCGTCTCTCTGCAACCACCAAGTCTTCACAGAGATACTCCCACCCGAGTCTGTGAATATTGCTCGTCTGGTACAGCCTTGTCTGTGCGTGCTGGTTTCGCTCCTTTGGCGAAATCACGCAACATCCCCGGTTTTGACTGTTGTCCCGATGCACTCGTTCATACCAAGCCTCTGTATACTTGTCTTGCGCTCGCATTATCCACCGAGTTGTCCACCGCATCGCTTGCCAGCCAAGGCTGCCGAGACACGATGGCATTTCTGAAATGGGTACAGTATCCTACAATGTACTGCAACAAGATACCTGCTTTCAGTTCAAGATACTTGACTTCCTTCGTGCAACCTCCGATGTTTTCTGACGGTCGCACCAAGCGAGCCGTTGCCTCATGCGAGCATCCATCCCATAAAGGCAACAAACAGCACTAAGTATGAGCGAAAGCAAACTGGTGGACGACGAGGAGACGCACCTGTGCGCGCTGCCGGTCGTGGACGTCACGGCCGTGGACATCTCGCCCAACCCCGCGGCGCTCACGGACGAGCTCAACCTGGAGGTGGACTTCCACCTGAGCAAGCCCGTCGCCAACGGCGTCTGGGACATTGAGGTGCGTGTTTGGTGCTTGGTGTCAATGGCTTCCATCTGTGCAATTACTAACAGTATGTGTGCATGTAGTATCTGGTGGACTCGGTGATGAAGCGCCACATTATCAATATCCTTTGAACCCCCATTGTGCTTCATGACTGCATGTTGAGCAAAGGAGATATGCACATGTTGGAGCTCCTTAACCGTGGATGATGTGATGCACAGCTCGGTCAGGTGGAGGCAACGGATTACGCGAGAGGAGACAACCATTTCCAGTTCACGGTGCGCTTTTTTGTATGTTCAAGCATGCTACCATTGGATTTTGGACTAATTCATGGGGTGCTGTTGCGATGGGGAATGTGTGCTTTGGGGAAATAGGCGTCGCAGATCAATGTGTCAGGCATTGAACCAAGCCAATTCACGAACTGCGGCTTGTTGATCGCGTCATTCAAAGGCGGGGAAGAAGGAGAGATTGTGGATCTGAAGATGGTGATCCAGGTGTCGGAACAGCGCGGAGAACTCCAGCGCATCATTTATAGCCCGCTGGAATAGCTATTTTTTCGTCTTTGATGAAGAAACCAGAAGCCCCAGCGGAGTAACCAAATTTCTATCAATCAAAAGAGAGAAACAGGAGAACAGCCGACGCGCTGAATGGTTTGTGTATTGCTGCATCAACTGCGCTAGGCAGTTCTTGGCGTGGCTGCTCGCCCTGAGCGTTGTGGGAAAACGGCGGCCTGGACTTGAGACACCTCGTTGAGCACGTCCAAGCTCTTGATTTTCTGTTTGTAACAAGAGTATGCATGGGTGTGAATTAACAGGATCAAAGGTGTGCTGACACAGATGCAGTCTGGCGCTTACTTGGTCGTCAATCGCTTTCCAGGTCCGTCCGAGTGCTCGGGTAAGCTTGCGGATCTCCTGGAGATGGCGCTCCTGCTGTTCTCGCACCCACACATAGAGCTCGTGCCTTTCCTTTTGCAGCTCCGTCATCTTTTGCACGAGAAGATCAACTTCGTATTTGTACGAGTCCCGGTCGTCCTACACAAATCAAATGCGATCAACCTAATCAATATGGACGCCCAGGTATCGATCATAGAGTTCGTAAAAGGCTCACTTTCAGGGTCTTGGCGAAAATCTCGCGATCGACTTGGAAACGGATTTCTTCCTACAATTTAAAAGCACTGAATACTGGGGAGAAGCGAGGAACCAAATCGTGGCGACATTGCGTACCTGCTCAATTTTCTTCCGCTCGTGCTGCAGTTTGTCTTCGGTTTCTTTGATCTTCTTCTTGAACGAGTGACGCTCCGCTTTTGCCTACGAAAGTGTCGAAAAGCACATGAAAACGATTGGTTATCTCTTTTGCTTTTGAGAGAAATAATGGACACACACCAGCAATCTCGTACCTTTTTCAGAATGGCCTCCAAAACTTTGACGTCTTGCCCAAGCTAAGCACCGAGTATGCACCGTTAGTAAATGGATGCAGCCAATATAGAGCTTTGTGGTGTCGTGCACCTTATCTCTGGACGTATTTGCGACATAGTTCATCGCTTCCATTTTGGCTTCCTATGCCGACGTTCCCAACAAGCACGCAAGAGTTGAGAAGACCAACATATAGCGAGTCCGCAATTCTCTGTGTAGCATGTACTTCAGCTTTCTTCAAGAGTTCGTCAATCCGTTGAATCTCTGCTTCATCGACAACTAGCTTCCTGTCAATGTCAGTAGAAAACCACGCTGTTAGCTGCCGGTTCATAGAGAACGAGAGCAGACCCAGCATTTTACCCGCCGTGTTTCTCGCCACGTCCAGCTTTCTCCAACTCTTTAATCTTTTTCCGCAGTAACGAGTTTTCGACGCGCAGGAATTCCAACTCGTCTCTCTCCTCGACATCACCCGCTACCTCGCCAAGCAAGCTGTTAGACAACCTCATATTGACAAAAGCCGCACCCAAAGTGTCTTCACGTACAATTAAGTGTGCTAATGTTTTGTGAATGCGGGCCGTGGCTCAGGGTCTCGAAATTCACCTCATCGTCTTCGGATTTGGCTTTCTCCATTGTTGTTTCCGGCAAAGAATGCAAAATGCGCACGACCTGCTCAAGTGCCATTCGCCCTTCAGTGTATAATTAGGATGAACCACTCCATCAGTTTCGCGCAAATGAATCGCCCGATCTGGAAACAACCTCACTGAAGCCAAACTGTGTTGAAAAAGTAGCACTGAACGTTAAATACTATCCTCATGGTGACGTTTGTAAATGGACGGCAAATTATTCAATGAGCCTGTACTCTTTGCAGACTTCTTCGTGATCGCTGGCTTTTCCAGGATTTTCTTTCCGAGCGAGTCGTGCGAGCCAGGAACCCAGGCATCGTCGCCGTCGACTTCTTCTCGCTCGTCCAGATCTCCATCTTCATCCTTCTTGGCATCAAGTTTGTCCAATTCAACAACCGCTCGATTCACTGCAATCTCACCAAGCCTTCGGTTGATGAGCTTCACTTTTCGTTGCACAAACTTGGCGAGGATGTCTGCAGGAAACTGAGGGCAGTGCGCTACATCCATTTCTTCAAGCATAGTGCAACCTTCGTACAGGGCTTCCAGGGTTGCCCCGGTAAGCTTCTTGCACGCGAACACGTTCAATTTCTTCAAAACAATGAACTGAGCGGCGATTTCCAACATTCCACTGTCTGTAATCTTCACACAACGCGCCAAATTGAGCTCTTCGAGGGATAATTGCTTTGCAATCGACGAGAGCACGAGGTCCGACAGCTCACGACAGAACCCAACTTCCAAACGAACGAGTTTCTCACATGCGTTGATGGCATCCACAAGATTTTCACCCGTCAAATGCACGCACCCTGACAAATTCAATGACGTGAGGTTGGGACACCGAACCACTAGCGCACGGATCGCTGTTGCAGACAACTGCGGACAGTAGCTGAAGTCCACGTGCTCCAGACATTCCCCACAGCGCGAGTGATCGAGCATATCCTCCAGCATCCACGTTAAACCATGGTCACTAATCCCAGCGCACGAGGATAGCGTGATGGATTTCAGTTTCTTGGCTCGATGGAAGAGATGGCCAAGAGCGAGATCGGTCAGTCCACTGCAACCAGTCAGATTAATCACCTTGAGCTTCGCTACCAAATTCTTCTCGACCACGCCACGACCGTCGCCTTCTTGATCGAACACGAAAATCTTGTACGACGCTGCGTAGATTTCTTCCATGTTCAGGACCTCAAGCTCCAAGCAGTTATGTGCCACCATTCGCACCGAGAGATCCGTCAGCTTGTCGCACAAACGCACATTAACTTCCTTCAACCGGGTACAGCATTTTGCCACTTTGACTAGACCTTCGTCACTGATTCGACGGCAGCCAGCAATGTTCAGCCTTCTCAACTTATTCGATGTTGCGAGTCCTGCAGCCAGATGCTTCATTGCAGAGTTTCCAAGTTGCATGCACAGCTCCGCTTCTAGCACGGACAAATCAGGACACGATTTTACAATAGCGGGAAAGCAACGATCGCTTATTTTTTCGCAGAAACTAAGTCCAAGTTCCTCGAGTTTTGGATTCCCGCGGACCACAGCTTCGACACCAATATCACTAATTTGGTGGCAATTTGTCATCCACAGACGCTTGAGCCGATGACAATTCTTTCCAATCCCCAAAAGAGCGGCGTCAGTGACTGATCCCAGATGAGAAATGTCCAACGATTCCAGCTGTGTGCAGCACAAGCTAATACGCAGCATCGACACATCTGAGAGCAGCGAGCAGCGCGCCAATTGGAAAGAGCAGCAAAAGCGATTGTTCTTGGCAATCACGTCCATGTCTCCATTCGTAACGTCAGGTATATCTTTCAAAGTAATCAATCGCACATCTTCACCAGCCTCGATCGCAAGAATAAAGTACACGACTGCCTTTGTGCTGCGCAAAGCTCGCAACCACCCCATATTGGTGAGCTGGTCGCCGTAAAACATCGGATACTCTCGTAGTACTTTACAGATGATGTCTGCAAAGACCGATATCGCCTCTTCCTCTTCAGTCTCTTGTGGATCATTGCCATCGGCAATATTGACAAGGGAGTTCGCTGACCGTGAGCCCAAGAAGAACTGGAACGGCATTCGCCCCAGTTCTCGCAGCGACAGTCGACACTGTAGCGACTCGATTGCCTGGAAATATTGCGGGCAAATCCTCATCAAACACTTGAAGCAGTAGATGAACAAGTCGGCAAAAGCTGGGTCTCGGGGTAGGTTCTTCAGTATCTCTGCAATTCTGTGGACATTCTCCGTGATCGAAAAAGGCTCGAGACCGCACTTGACCTTCTTCTTGTACAGTTCCTGAGCGTGCTGATGATCAAGATCATATTTCAAAGACGCACATATGTTCTCCGCAAATTTCTCCAGCGTTTTCTTGTCATCTTGGGCAAAAGCAAGTGCACGAGAGAAACGACTCGAAGCCAGCGAGAACAAGTAATCGGACTCGTGGGCTCGATCACGCACCGCCATCACATAGTGGGCATTCACTTGATCGCGAGTCAACACTTGATTGTTGTAGTACGCGACGTGGGCGATGTTGCCGTGAAAGAAATACTTCCCATCTCTGCGTCTCACAGACGACAAGCAGCCGATCCGTAGCTCGCGCATATCTTGATTCGATTGCTCCTCTAACTCCTTTCTAATCTTCATATTCACGTCACGACGCATCTCCTTAAACTCCGCGGCCGCAATCAGCCATTGCGTGTCAAATTTTTCACGAAAAAGTTGCTTCTTTGCAAGCGGCTCAAAGTCTGACCGCGAAACCTTAGACGCGTCTTTCTTGAGTGGAGGTGCGCCACTATCAATAGTTGGTGGCACCGGCTTAGTCGGAGAAGGCGAGTCGCCTTGAGCCGCTGAAGCAGTATTTTTTGACAGTCGGACCCGAAACGCATGTTCGTCCAGCAGCTTCTGGCTGATCGTCTTGATCTGTTTCTTTCTTTCTTTGGACACGAAAAATTGCTGCATTTCTCGATCCACTTCCTTGAAGCATTGCCCTTTAGCTTCGTTCTCGCGGTCGTCAATATCCTCACGGGTTTTCTTGATAACTGCTTCCCGTTTTTCAATTTCCGAATCCACTACACTCTCGACTTCCACCTCGTTTTGAAGGAAACCATTTACGTACAGCCTCAGCATCGTTCCATCGTACGTGCCGACCAAGTACGTCCACTTATGCAGCTCAACCTGGGATCCGAATGCAATAATGTCAATGTTCTTCACATTGATGCTGAATGCCCACACATTCGCCTTCAAGGCACTCAAAGCAAACCTGCCCATCGTGAGGACCACTCGACGAGTACTTTCATGGCCATCGCACTTGCACCATACCTCTAAGGACATATGAGACTCAGCGTCCGCTGGGTACAACGACGGAACGTACGGAAAGCCAACATAGCTTCTCGCTTCTTTCTTCAGTTGGACAGGTCGATTCAAGTCGATGTTCACAATCGGACCTGGAGCTTCTAGCGTGCACCCAGGCATGTACCTCCCGGACAGTTTATCGCCGTATTTCCCAAGATTCACTGCTGTAGGCAACCCTCTTCTCTCGCACAGCGTCCAATATCCGCATGGTCCATCAGAGAGTAGAAGCTGCTTGTACGAAGTAGCTTGCTTCACAGTGGCGTGCAGAAGGAGTAAGGACGCCATTGAGAAGTGCAGCATGGACATGTTGTGCTTCACGCGATACTGGTCTCCAGGAACCGCTAGATCTTCGGCGGTAAACGTGTAGCAATCCGGATGCTGTTCCAATCGATCGAAACACTTGGGTGTAAGCTTCACACCTAACATCTCGGTCGTTCGACGTACTACGTAATGCGTGTGAGAAAGAAGGTTTCGCCGCATATTTTGTCTGTCCACTTCGGATACTGCGCGTAGACCAAAACGGACGAGAATGCCTTCGTACAATTGCCCTCGCCAAAAGTCCTCGCTGCCGCGTCGAGCGCCACTCAGTAAATTGAGAAACTGAGTCAAGATTTCCTTGAACAAATGTGGAGAAATGACTGTTCCTGACAGCTTCGCAGCCGCTCGCATCATATGACGAACGATGTTCTTGAATGCGCGAGTGACCATCTCCGCCAACAGCAACGCTCGAATCTCTGTCGAATGCTGCTTACAATCCAAGCGACCGCCATACACAGTGACATTCTGGATAGAGTCCCCCTTGTGGATCAGGGTCAACGTGATACAAGACGCGTCGAATCTGTCTTTCATATTCCGGCTGACCTCACACATTTTCCCATTCACGTAGATATGAGAGCCTCGCTCAATTTCCCGAGTAAAATCCGCCGTTGTTTGAATTTCAGCTGTCGAATACTGCAACGTCGCTGTTCCGGACAGTGCAAACAGAAAATTTGAGCGCAAAAGCCCTAAATGGCGGACATTTATGCCGTGCCGGTGCATCTCCGCAGTTATGTCGAAGCTTGACGCGGTGAAGAACCTTAGCTTCTGGGACAGTTTCTTTGCGAATTGCGGAATGACATCGCTCAGAAGATGTAGCGTTGCTTCTTCTACACCAAGCGATTGCGCTTGCCAATCAGGCGTACAATACGTCATACACGAAAGCGCATCTGGTGACAACGGAGTGTGGTACGCATTCACAAACTCTGGTCTCAATTGACGCCACATGATGCTCATCCCTCTTGACGATTGATTCAGGTGCGGTGTCATTTCAGGGTCTTCCGGAGGCATCGCTCGAGCAAAGTTTAGCACCACGAACTTCTTTTTTGCATCAACGTAGCCGAGCATATCAGCAGGTGCGTGAACGCTCTTGGATGTCAGATCTTGGTATCCTTTCACACCATGGCGACTCAGGTTCAATCGGACAGCTGCATCGGCAAGGATCGTATCCAACTCTTTGCTCTGAAATGTGATCGTCTTGCCGCGATTATCACTGCCAAGCACTAATTGCTTGGATATCTTCTGGATAGATGCCCCGGATTCGTCCCATGACATAATCTCAATCGGGATCTTAGATGAACAGACAACTCGAAAGCCTTGGAAATCCACACAGCACTCAAGCGGCAGGATGACGTTTTCGTGATGACTGAGCGCTCGTAAATACAGCGCCGAGTTTCGAATCTCATGAGATCCGTACTTTGCGGAAAACTCATGGGAGCATTCAAATCGACCGTGGTCGCCCGTGCATATCTTGAATAAGATATCGTGTGCTTCATACTTCAGTCGACGGGTCGACCGGATGTCACCACTTCTCCCATCGATGTTTGCACTAGCCGTTGGAAGGATCGACTTCTCTCGCAGGGGTAAGTACAACTCACGCACCAATACCAGGGCAATTGAAGTCGCAGTCTCAATGAAATCCTGGCACACGCTCAGGGTTTCAGTGTACTTCTCTCGAATCTGATCCGCATCGCCTTCTGGTAACCGCAATGCGTAGTGGAAACGCTCTGCCCATTTCGTCCTATGGACATGGAGGACTGGATACGCAGCGCTCACTCGTAGCTGGTTCCTCTCCGTTTCAGCAAGTGATAGTTCGGCATCCCGCCACGCTTTCATCGCCTCCACAAGGCATGAATGAGCCTCTTGCACTCACTTCTTGCATTCTGCCATGTCATATTGCTCTTTTTGAACCAATAGAGCAGTTGGGCTGATAATGAGCGCATTATATCCTTCACTTTTGCCTGAGGTTTGATCCTTGTCAACACTTGCTTTGTATCCCATCCGAGCAAGCCTTTTTGCGATGATAGCAGCATTCTCGGTCGCAATTTTCTCGCTTTGGTTTGCTACTAGTTGAGTGAGCACTTGGTCATTTTCACCTTGTATCGTGTGCAGCAACTTTCTACTAAGCCCACACTCAAGATCGCTCTCAGCTACGTTCACGAGCGCCTCGGCAAGTTGCTCCGACCCTCGAACCATACGAAAGTGCTCGTACAAATCTCGTTCGATTCGATTCATGTCGTACGAGCCGTCAAACAGGCGAAAGGCGTCGACGTAGGCGCAAATATGGCGCTTCGACGGGAGTTCTTGAAGAAACTCCATCATCTTGAATTCCGTCATTCCGACACACACTTGCTGCAATCGACGTTGGAGCATAGATAAGGGAGGGTCCGGGAAAGCAAAAGCCATCTGAGTCGCTTGCTCGTCCTTTGTGAAGCCACTTTGATACAAGTGAGAGGGAAAGCGGCCAAACACCATGTTCTCTTTCCTCGTCGCTACCAAAAGGTCACGACTCGCTTTGCCCTCCACATCGACAAGATGCTGTTCAACTTCTTCTGGAGCCTCTGTTTCTGGCACCTCGACAGCACCTCCCGCCTCATTTTGTTGATTTGCCTTCTTCTTCTTCGCCTTCTTCAGTCGAGCCTTCTCTTTCGCTTTCTCTTTGTTGGCTGAAATCATGTCCAGCATATTGCTGACTTGAGCGCTCTCTTGTTTCGCTTGAAACAATTGGACGACTAACGCTTCCGAGATCTCTTCCTTCAAGTATCCCATCTCTGTATGAGATAATTGCAGCGAATCTTCGTGCTTCAAGTACCCAAGTTCTTCTTCCATTTCGCGGAATCGATTTTCGACTTCTCGTTGAGCTTGCTGAACAGCTTCCTCCATCATTAGCGCAAGCACCTGCTCTCGGTTAAAGGCGTTTCCCTTTGTTCGCAGCTTGACTTGTTTCGTGCGGATCTTCGCCTCAAACTTCATCTTCTCCACACTGTGGGCGGGCTTGGCGTCTTTTCCCTTCCATTCATTCTCAATGGTTACTCTCGCTTCTTCAAGGGCAACTCCACGAGCATGGTAGAATGCCTGCTTTTCAGCTGCCAGTCGTGCAATCTGTCTTCCCTTCTTCGCGCGCCATATGGTCTGGAGTTTGACTGTGGATCGAAGGATCACTTCCACACGATAATTCAAAAGGTTCCGGTACCCTCCGTGATCTAGAGGCACCACATTTGACAGCAACTTGGTTCTTCTTTTGGGCAGGTACTTGGAGTAGTCTGTTTTCAACGTGTCGTTCTCACCCATCGCAAGCGCACGCTCATGCATCAGATTCTTCTTCCATCGCGATAGTTCTTCACGTAGTTGAATGGCTCCTCTCGCAACTGTGTACTTCAAATCGTTGATGTTGATCAGACCTAGCTTGTAGCGGTGAGTTGCGCTCATGTGCTGAATAACGTAACGGCTCAGTTGCTCATACTTCCACGGATACTGGACCAGGCTGCAAAGATACTTGGACTTCTCAATCACTCCGATACAATATTGCTCAAACTCGAAACACGTCATCCCACTTGAGCCAGCTCCCGACGCTTCGTCTTCTAACCCAGAGATCTCCAGCTTCAGGCACTCTCTCTCCGCGAGGCCAAGCAAATACTCCGTTGTTAGGCCGCGAGGAGGATGGAAGTCACCAATCTTCGCGAACAAGTTGAACAGCACCCTCAAAATTTCTGCAAACGATTCGCGGGGAAGAATTGGAATAGATGATTGCTTCCCACCATGGCTCTTTCGAGCAAACATTGAAAAGATGAACTTCATCTTGTCTTCAACGCGGCTTTCTCCAATACCCACAAGGAGAGCGATGGTCGCATCCAGGAGAGAAAAGCTTGTGGCAGCATGCGGTTTGCACTCTCCTCCGTTCAAACACGTGAAGAAATGCAAGAAAAGCTTCTCCTTTTCGTAAATCTCTTGCGCTCGCTTGTGAAGGAAGAGCTCGTTTTCCAAAAACACACACACAGCTTCCACGTCTTTCTCTCGCGCTCTGATTTGGTCTTCGGCAACAAGAAGCTGGGCTCGTTGCTTGCCTTCTTGGCTCGGAATATTGACTAGCTTCGATGTTTTCAGTGCCACATACTCTTCCTTAGCAGTCACCAGTGCTTGCTTTGCTTCGCTTATATCGATTTGATAGCGATCCATCTCAGCATCGTGGAAAAGCATTCGCGTGTCTCCAAGTGGGTATTCTTTCGATCGGATCTCGTCAACTTTTGCCACCACTTGATCGTAATCGTCCTGGGCAGTTTTCATTCTTGCTTCGATATTGCTCTTTTGACGACGCAGTTCTTCATTTTCGTGAGCTTCTTGATCCCGTGTCCGCTTGTCTTGCACCTCATGAGTGCGAAAGAACACATCATTTGGATCCAGTTCCTTTTTCGCTCGTTCAAATTCAGCCTCGCGTTTCTGTCAGTATCTCTCTCGTTTGGCTTTAAAGTCAATCTCTCGTTGCGCTACCACTTGAAGCTTGCCGCGCTCGCTCACAAGCGTGCTCTCCAGTTTGCTTTTGCGGTGCTCTAGCTTCTGCTGGAAGGTGATATTTTCTTTTAGCTCCAGCGCAGCTTCTTCATCCCCCACTTCAGCAACCCCATCAGTCTGTTTCTCAAGCGAATACCCAAAGAACACTGGACTTCGACTTGTTGCGTCAAATGAATCAGGAACGACGCGCTTGATCACTCTTGGCCGTTTAAGTGCGTCCTGGTACGAAATCTCGGGGGCTTTAGCTGCTTTGCTATCTGGTTTTTCGGAATCGCCGCTTTGTGTCTCGTGTTCAGCAAGAGCTGCCAAAGTCAACGCAGTGGGGTGGGTCTCACCGGGAGTAAATTCATCAGAGCTGCTTCCAATCGGTTGTACTGGAGCCCCTCCATTGCCATTGTTTTTGTCGTCATCCTCGTCGTCCTCCTCATCGTCTTCGCCGTCATCACTTCCTGTTCCTGCTGCACGCCGTTTGTTTGCATCTCTCTTAGTATCGGCGGCGTCACCATCAAGTGCACTGCCGCCGTCTCCGTTTTCACTTTTGCGATCTTCATCTTGATTATCGCTTTCCGCGTCCGCATCACTCTCCTCGGCACTTGCAGCAGAGCTACTTGCGCTATCATCTGTAAACCCATCAATTTCATGATTTTCAAGCGGAGGCAGCAAAATGTCGCCCTTGTTGTAGTCTGTCATTTGCCGTGCTGCACGACTGTCGCGTACCATCGCATAGCCCGTCGATGCAGGGTGCCGATGTGTGCTCACGTCGGCATGCGCGGTCACGGTTGCCTGCAAATGGACTTTCGTGATGGAAGAGAGGAACAATGGCCACCTCACGATCGCGCTCCGATCCACATCCTCAATCGACGCGAGCAAGTGCTGCTTCAATTCGCGTAGCTCCTGGACTTTTTGCCGTAGCATCTGTTCCGCGCCATGTCTTCGAGCATGGAGCTCACTAAACACTTGAAGCGTCGCCGTACTCGGATAAATCTGTGGCGAAGCGGCGTCAGCATTGTCGTCATTGTCACCACCAGCTTCAGCTTGCTCTGATGGCAATGCAGCGATTGCCGCGAGCTCCAAGTCCAGCTGTTCCAGTAAGTTCTGCAGTGTCTCCACATCGTGCTCAACTCTATCGACTTGGCTGTGAATGCAGGAAAGCTGGGACGCAAGCGCCGCGCTATTCTCAGGCAACGCTTTCTTCGCAAAACGCGCATACCAGCGCAGGAACTGACCCACGCGCGCGATGTCCCAGTCAGCACAGAAGGCGAAAAGCTGCTCCCTCTGTGCGACATCGTTCGCCGTGCGTCGGAACCCACCCGCGCTGCTCGAATCCGCTGGGACCAACTGCTGTTCGCACAAGACGCCGTTCACGCTCTGCGCGGCGTCTTGCGCCAGGAACGTCGAGATCTCCGCCCCCATCGCGCGCTAAATAGAAGGCAGCGGAAGCTCTGGCCACTCTCTAGAGAGCAGTGCGGTTGCGCGTCGCTGAGCCCGCTGCACTGCGTCCGTCCTTCTTCTCAGCGCCACTCGGCCCCTCGGCTCCCCGCCATGTTGAAGCTGCCGCTTCCTTGTCTTCCAGGCTTTTGCTTGGAGCACGTGGCTCGCCAGACGGAAACGGGTCTGGCAACAGATGGGTCGGGTTTGATAGGGTAGAAAACCCACCCGTTTTTTAAAATCAATTCTCTATTTTTTGCATTTTTTGATACAGAGCCACAATTGTGGATTGCTGAGACCACTGAGAACTGCCGAGATTACCATATCGCATTGTGCAAACGGCGCGAAGTGGCATTAAGGGCAGTTATGCGTCCCTCCATTTGCGGGTCCAGGTGGCTTACCCCCGAGTCATACAAACAGCCGACCACTTCCAATTACTCTGTCTAAATCACGCGCCAAAAGTACGCGAATCTTTGCTCACTCCAATCATGGGCGAGTCAATTTCGGCTCACAGGCAGTGACTGCCAAGTCTTGAGGCAAACAAAACCGTTGGACGCTTCACAACCACGAAATCTGCCGGCATCGATGGTATCTTTGTGTGCACTGATTTCGTGGTCTCATGTGCTCGCTTTTTGGTCTGGAGAAGATGCTGGTGAAGGTCTTTGGGAAGAAGATCGTGGCTTGTCGTTTTAACTCCGCTTGTCGATGCATGTTCAGCAAGAGCAGTCGAAGTGAATGCAAGAGAGCGTCAGTGTGGTAGCAATTCAGGACCGCTAGCAACAGGCAAGGGTGATGCATGTGGGGTGTTGGGTGGAGGTGTGTTGCATTGGGATGTTGGTGTTTTGGGTGAAGGGTGGTTTGGGTGAAGGGTGGTTTGGGTGAGGCAGCGCTGCCCAGATTCGATCTCATGGCGCTCAGCCTGGAGAATCCCCTCCAAACAGTGCTGCACTCATGCCACTCGCATCGTTTAAGTGGGCATTCTTGGGAGCCAGCGTGTCACAATCTGTGACTCACACGCCGACGTCGACTGCAGTCAAGCAGACCTGCCTTCAGTTCTTTCTCTGTACCTGAATGCGATGGCAAAGATTCGAGGAACTTGCAACGCGCAACCGACCGAATCTTGCACTGCTGTATTGTGTGCTGCTGATCCTCTCAGTCACGGTCGCTTTGGTTGAAGAAGAACAGAACGAAGTGCACTCTATGATTGCTTCAGTCCCCAGCCTTTGCACCGCTACGCTGCGTTGTACACTACGCGTATTTATCGCGAACGGAGCGAGTAAGCACGCAACCGCACAACCTTGTGTTGGCTTGGTGCATCAAATTCGTCAGTTAATGAGAGCGACTGTTGTAAGATTCCCTGTAAGGGTATTTTTTGAAACAAAGAGAAGAATCAACCAATGGGCAATTTCAACATGGAGCGCAATATCACCATCAATCACAACCCGCCACGGCACCCAAAGAGTGAGGTCGTGGCCTGTTTCCACGTTCAGAAAGCTTGGAGCACTAAAATTCCCGGAGTACGTGCATACCTAAGCCAAAAAGCAGTTCGTCATTCAAAACGAGCGAGTGCCTTGACCCAACGTTCAGAGACCTCGAAATGCGTTGCATTCACTACTTGTGACACGCTAGTTTCAAGACTACACAAGCCTTCTTTGCTCGTTGGCACCTTGCTACTTGTCTGCCTGTGTCTGCTTTGGCTTCGCTCCTGCGAGATGACACTCTCCCATCTACGAGCCTTGTTTCAGCCTTAACAAGTAGTTTTATATCAATTAAAACCGATTGCCTGTGAGACTTTCGGCAAAGCAAGTGCCTTCTAGCAGAGAGCGTCAACGTATTCTTTTTCTTTGCTGCACTGCATAGACTTTTAGCAAAGCACCATTACAATACTGTAGCCTTTTGCCTTCGGTTACGGCCTTGCTCAGGCAAGTGTATATCGTTTTTTTCTTTCGTATGCACGCTGTGGCCATGCCCCCTGTCACAGTAGGTCCAGATTCATTGGATCCGTGTGTGGCTGGATAAATGCCCAGTCTAACCTCGAATCTGATCAGACACAGAGAAAGAGCCGAAGATTCGCTAGCATACTCAAAGGCACAGAGAGAGGTCTCCGTTTGTGGGGCTTCCAGTGCTGCACGCTCTGTGCACACAGGAAGGTGGCGAGGTCCATAGGGTACGCCAGCCACGAGCAGCAACTGCTTCTGAAGCGACTGAACACAACGAAGGGAATGGCCGATTGATCTCATTCAGTTTGCTGTATAGGCGTTGTAAGGGTATACGTGTTTTCGCACGGAGGGTCAAAAACGCACTGTGGCGATCGCTGAGTCCGCGTGTGAGTGCGAACTGCATTGCGTGGATCACACAATTGAATGCTCCATTCGTATAACGGCTGTTGCAACTAGCACGATGGAATACGAAGCTCCGATCATTACACGACAATCGCACGCGCTTTGATCATGTCAATGCCTACGCGGCTAATTCTCTGACAGATGGAGGACCTGTGCGAATCTTTTGCATTGCATACCTTCAATCAACTCGCACAAATCTTGCCACGAAACACCTCTGCAAAGTGACATCAATTGTTCATTATCACTTTAAAGAGTGTATACTGAGATTACAGATCGCACTGTAGCGATGGACGACTGCAATTCGAGAGTGCATGCTCTGGTACAGAAAAAAGACCCTGAGACCACGCCTGTCTGTTTGCCAAAACTTTAGAAAACTTGAGCAATTGTTCGAGCGACTAAAGTGCGGTAATGCTGTACAAAGTGTCAAAACTAGCAACAACTGCAGCAGACGTCGGAGCTGGCATGAACTGTAAAAACACTATCAACCTGTTTGCTGCTCACACCTGATTTGATAAAACGTGGTGAGCTGTTGTGCAAACGCTCAGCACAAGAAATGAAAGGTAGAAACTACACTACGCATCTCTCATGCTGCACAGAATACCCTTTTAAGTCGATATTCTGACTTCAATACTCTTCAAGAGGGTATGCAAAGATTCGCAAGGGAGACTGGACACTGTCTAATCAATTTAATACGCAGCACCACACCTTTACAGGACAAGTTATTAATTTAATATGTGCCAGCACCACATCAGCGATCATGACTAAAAGTGCAGCAATTAATTAATGATATGGAAGCAGCACCATATCGTCTTCCCATGGCAGATAAGGAAAACAAGACGCACCAAGCGATTTGGCCTCAGCGTCGTATTGCTTGTTTAAATTTCGTACATCAACGAGATATGGTGGCAGGACATCCTGCAAAATAAAACTTACCTCAAGCACATTCAATTTGTGTTTGTTCTGTTTTTGAGCATGGAGGTGTAAGTGCGTGTGGCTGGCAAATTAGAAAGAAGTCTGTGCTCAACGTACTGTACCGCAGCTCATCCACACAGTTACCACGGGAATGCGCCGAGTCGAAAAGCACTCGGTATTTGTATGCGGCAACGCGGCCCGAATCGGGTCTCGAATCTGAAGAGATTCGCGTGTTGCAAGTTGGCCAGGTCCCCACACCGCACTTGCTACATGCGAATCTCAGAATTCGAATATTAGTTGAGATTCGACTTGGGTCATACCACATACAAACACCAAGTTGGATTGACGGGTTAGTCGACGTTAATCCTCGTGTTCAATCGCCAGTCATGGCTTGTACTGATTAATTTATACACGAGGGATGCAGCTCATGCCGGTTGGTTGAGCTCTCGATTTGAGCGAGCCGCCTTCTCTGTCATTCTCACATTTTCCATTTCCAGCTCAAGCGCCTCTCGGAAAGATTCGGAACTCTCCAGCCACGCTACTTTTTCGGTGAAGAATCCAAAACCACGATGACGTTGACTACCAAGCCAGAAACGCCAACCACCGCTTACGACACGATCCGGTCGCCAGTTGCAGGTGGCGACGTCAAGCACGCGCTCCAAGACGACGACGCGGGCGAAGAGGAGGAGGAGTACAAGAAGAAGACCACGGCGGAGAAGATCCGCTCGGGTGTGATTTACACGGTGCTGTCGCTCGCATCCTTGTACTTCTTCATGGTCGCCGTGAAACTCATCGGTGATGGCTTCACGCTCGCGTTGGGCTGTGACACGAAGGGTGCGTTCGACTTTGCGAACAACCCCGTGGCCGGTTTGATGATTGGTACGGTGGCGACGGCTCTTTTGCACAGCTCCGGCACGGTCACATCGATCGTCGTCGCGCTTGTTGGCGCTGGCGGCATGACTATCCGCCAAGGTGTGTACGTGATCATGGGTGCCAATGTGGGCACCTGTGTCACCTGCATCATGGTTGCGTTCGGCCAGGTCGGCGACCGTGCTCGCTTCCAGCGCGCCATGGCTGCCGCGACGGTGCACGATATGTACAACATCTGGTCTGTGTTTGTGATGTTCCCTATTGAAGTACTGTTCCACCCGTTGGAGGAGCTGTCGAGGTCGATGTCGAACGCGAAGACGAAGAGTGGTGCATTCAAGAGTCCAGTTGACGTCATCGTGAACCCTTTGACCGAGAAGCTCCTTGTTGTGAACAAGTCGGCCATTTACAAGGTTGCCACTGGTGAAGCCGTTTGTATTCCTGGCAAGTCGTTCGTGACCAAGGGTGCTTTCAAAGGCTCGAGCATGAGTGACGGCAGCATCGGTGCTATCGTCGTGTGCATTGGTTTCGTGATTTTGGTGTGCTCGCTTCTGGGTCTGGTGAAGATGCTGGCGAAGGTCTTCTTGGGTCCAACGAAGAAGATCGTGGCTCGTCTGCTCAACTACAACGGATACGTGAACATCTTTGTCGGCACGTTGATCACTTTCTGCGTGCACTCGTCGACCGTCGTGACCTCCACTTTGACTCCGCTCGCCGGTCTTGGCGTGATCACGCTCGAACAAGTGTACCCATTGGTGATCGGAGCCAACTTGGGTACAACTGGTACGGCTCTGTTGGCGTCGCTCGTGACGGGTAAAGCTGACTCCGTCGCGATCGCGTTGGTGCACTTTTGGTTCAACGTGTTCGGCATTTTCCTGTTCTACCCGATCCCAATTACGCGCAAGCCAATCTTGGGCTGGGCTCGCTCCTTGGCGTTCTTCAGCGCGTCGTGGTCGTTCTCGGCGGTGCTCTTCTTGCTCGTGCTCTTCTTGATCGCTCCAGGCGTGCTGCTGGGTCTGGTGTACATGTGCACTGCGTCGAGCACCGGCGTACAAGTGTTCGGGTGGATTCTGGCTGCCGCGTGTGTCATTGTCATCGCTGGCCTTATCTTCTGGTACGCCAAGAAGGGTGGCCGCGAAACGTGGTACGCCTTCTTGGAGCGCAAGCGCAACGCTCGCGATGCTCAAGTTGAGGAGGCCAAACTCGCTGAGGATGGTCGTCCATCGGCTGTGTAAGAAAGTGATTCCTTGGCCAATCGCATTGAAGATGTCTATATCGGTTCTTTTGGTCACGAGTACGGTGTAGTACTTTGCGTGTTTTCTTTTCTTCCAAGTAGATATTCTGCTTGATGATAATAATGTTTGGATTTTGGCCTCGACTTTGAAGTGCTTCAGTACTGCTGATTCATGATTCATGGCTTTTGGCTGGTCATTTTGGTCAGCAGTGTTCAGGGTACGAGCGCCAGATCTGACAAAACTCTGACGACCAGTCTGGTCACTCGATGTGTTTTAAAGGCATGACAGCATTTCAGTATTTCCTCATTGCGTGTTCACGACTGCGCGCTGCGTTTCGGTAAGAGTTTACTCAACGTACAGGCGCGCACGTGGCGTAATATGCTACGCCGACGGGCAGGATGCAAATATGGTGACTGTTGTTACCAACAGTAAGTAGTTTGTACCAGCCCACAAAACTGTGGGTAGTTTTTTTCTCGTTCGCACAAAGCAACAGAAATGAGCGAAGAGAGTGCCAAACACAGCGCGACCAGAAGGTGAGAGAGAACCGCGTGTGTGTGCGTGACTCGACCATGATATGTGTGCACGGTGTTTGTTGTTGTTGTCTTTGCGTGCGCAAGCACCTCCAAGAGTGCGATGTGGTTACACACAGCTTATTAGCGACTTCGACTCGTCACCTACGCGGTGGTGTACCAGGAGTGGGAGGTACACAGCACAAGAGGGGAAGAAAGCGCGCGTGCGCGTGAGCGGGAACGACAATGCGCCAGCGTGTGCATTTGTGAATGAATATGACACGTAGGTATGCAGTGAGGAATGTCGTGGCTCCTTTCTTTTTTATTGCTGAGCCTCTACTACCCCCTGCGACACGTATTCTCGTTCACCTATGTGAATCAGCGTCGTGATATGTACCTCGTGCGAAAAGCGCAACTCTTGTCGCGATGCGCAAACCGTAATCTGTGTGGGAGTCTCTCTTACAGAATTACGATTTGTACATCGCGACAAGTCTTTAGTTATGCCAGTCTATCTACAAAAACCTATTGTTTGTGAGAACGATGGCCATTGAGATGCCCTGATTTTGTAAGAGTCGCATGAGCACAAGGGTCATCGGAGAAACGAAGCGTGCTTGAGACTTGATGGCTGCTGTGAGCCTGCAAAGAGATGCATTGTCTACTCTACTGAGCTGATAGTATAATATGCGCGAACTGGGGGAAATCCTCAGCGTCATGGATAAGGTTGCCTTGATTTGCACGTATGAACACGGTAATGCGCACGATCAATCACGAGGGTCTTCGGCACTTACTTGTGCCGCGCTTTGCAAAAGAGAACAGCATGGCACTGTGACACTTACTACACCACGCACATTGAGAGAGTTGTGCGTTTTGGAGTTCAGCGAGCCATTAGAGATTGTGTGTCGCTCGCTGTGCATGAATTTCCATTTCCATAAATGAACACAAAATTACACTTTTATTGCAGTTCCAAAATTGCAAAATTGACGAGCGATCCAAACAATTTTTTATAACAGTGGTTAAAAACACTGAATGGTTGCTCGTCTTGTGAAATGGGGTTTCCCATTACATGGGTTCTTGGGTCCAGAGAGTGTGGATCATACCCTCACAGGTTCTAACACTCTCTCCAAACCCACCCGTTAACCCACGAACACTGTATGTAGCCACTTGCATTTTTAGCCAATAAGAACATTCCCTTAAAGTTAAATCTCATTGGATTATAGTCGGATTGGACACCCGACTATCTACCAATCGGAGACGCCGTAGGAACAACCCATCAGATTTGCATTTCAAACCTTAAGATTTCAATTCACTTCTCTTTTTGCACGTTGCCGCGCAAATCTCCCTTCCTTCTTTTTGGACACAGCGCTACCGCTGTGCCCTTCCTCTCACCTGCGCTTCCTCAACGCACGTGTGCGCCGTGTAATGGGCTATCCCGTTGCACCTGGTAGCAATTTGTGGTCCGTCCAACCACAGAGCGAGAGCCGTCAGCAATGAATGCTGACGAAGAAACCATGTTGGGTGTCGATCCCGCGCCAACCGCGAGCCCGACAATCACGCGGGGTGATTGTCTCCACTTGAGTGATCTCGGGTGGAGTGCCCTGCAACGACTGGGGAAGGTGGTTGGCGAAAAGTCCGTCTTCGCCATCCTTGCCACCTGCCAGCCGGAGCAGCACCGCCTCATGGAGACTTGGTTCCTGCAGAAGGAGGTAGAGGAGCGTGGACGAGAAGCAACCTGCGCAGTTACTGCGCGGGTACAACCCCGCGACAGAAAGCTGTAAAGCTTGATGTCGCGAAGTGTGGAGGAGGAGACAAGGAGCCTCTCCTCCGATGGTTCGTTGAAATCGACGCCGCGATTCGCTCTGAGCAAATCCATGACTCAGAGCAACAGGTCGATTTCACGATGTCCAAGCTCGCTGGGAGAGCGAAGAGCTGGGCATTCGGTCGACGAATGGCCGACTACCACTGCTTCCGCACGCTTGCGGAATTCAAAAGCGACATTCGAGCCGCGATTGAGCCACCAAGGTCGGAATTCCGTACTCGCACGGAATTCCTTGAGATCTGACAGGATAGACGCGGCCTTCACGCGCATATCCAACATGCTCGATACTTGGTATCAAGTATTGTGTCAGAGCCGATCGACATGGCGACGCAAGCGCCACGTTCATGAAAGGCTTGATGGCCAGTCCTGTCAAGACCCACCTATTCCGGGAACACCCGGAAACGCTAGAGCAAGCAATCGCTCTAGAGTTGCAAGAAGGCTTCAGCGCGAAGTAAGCACGGCTTCACGCAAACCTCCGCCGTGCCGCGCAATTCCGGCACGCGAAGCCCTCTCCGCGTAATAACGGAGCGGAGCCAATGGATCTCTCAC
This sequence comes from Globisporangium splendens, assembly GCA_006386115.1. Taxonomy (NCBI): domain Eukaryota; phylum Oomycota; class Peronosporomycetes; order Pythiales; family Pythiaceae; genus Globisporangium; species Globisporangium splendens. Next base: position 478,727 of record VFIW01000016.1, on the reverse strand, counting down.
TGGTCCAAGCCTTGACGGTTCGAAAGAAAACCGTCGACAAGCACAAGCAGCGTTGTCACCGCTGCCAGAGGCTGGGGCACTTCTCTTACGCGTACCGAGCGGTGCAGCCCGCTCCTCGTGTTCGAGAAACGCCTCGAACGACTTCTTCGCGCATTGAGCGCGAAGAGTCAAAAACGACAATCACCAATAGACGCGGGGCGCTCTACTGGCGAACATGTGTCTGGTGCGATCGTGGTGCGCGAGACGCAAGTCCCCTGTAACGGGGTCACACGCTAAGTTGCACCGCAGCAACTCAGCTCAATCTGTTGGCATTGGACTAAGTCCACATGTGACTAAAGTTTCCGTACCTAGCTACGAGAAACACCAAAGCAGCCGATCCATTAGGTTCGCCGCACTTACTCGAAACACAAAGGCAGCCAAGCTACTCTGATTAGAGGTCGGTCACAGACACGACTCTCATAGGCTAAAACTATATGCTTTTAGACCAATTGAACAACACACCAATTCAGAGCCATTCACTTATGTCCACATTGAAACAAGCGGAAGTTCACTATGCTAGATAGTGAACTAAAGATAACTCAGTGAAAGAGGCTATCCGAGACAGCCTCAAACACAGCACGCACGCTTGCGCTTGAGAGGAAGGCTTGAGAGGAACTTGGCAAAAATGCAACTGAATTGAAATGAGCTTATGGTTCCTGACACTACATGTAAAACACCACTAGGGCTCCTAGAGGTTTTATGCATAAAACCTAAACATGCAGAAATAAAACCTATGAACCTGATGCATAAAAACTTGGGTACACTGAGGTTGAACCCAGGGGATCTTCGAGAAGCTTGAACTTGAAGTACCGCGGGGATTCTCTGCGAAGTGATTGGCTACAGCCACTCACTTCAGACGGTAGAGACACGTCGGTCTCATCACCAGTGCAGTTTCCCCAAGTAGGAACCATCATTCACGTGTCTAGAGTACTGTTGTGCGTAATCACGCCGAATCTCAATGATTGCGAGCGACCAACACTCAACTCAGACACAGATTGCTCTGACATCAGACGATGACGTCACCTGTGCATGTGGGGATCACTTTTATGTGTTTCACCCAATATCTTCGCGCCCACAATGCACTTCCACAAGGTGGTGTGTGACACACACAAAGAGCCACCTTGCATGTAATGGCAGTCTTAGCCCATTACATCATCCCTCCCTTAAAGTTCCATCACGGACTTTACTTCTTTCGGAAGAGGCACCCGCTCTCACTTTCCAATTGACCATGAAGCGATCAAGCGACCAAGTGAAGCGCGAAGAACAGCCTGAGCCGAATCGGCAGCGGACGACTCCCGGCTTGTACGACATCTCCGCTATTCGCAAGAAGCGTGGAGGACGTCGGTTCTACAAGGAGTTGTTCTTCCTCTGGCGCAAGATGTCCGGCAGCGACGATCCTGGCCAGTCCAGCACAGCGAAGCTCGAGTCGTGGAAGACGTTTGTCCGACTCGAGAACGAGAATCTTGTCGAGCGTTTGCTAGGGAACCTAGGAGGCACGCTCGAGAACGACCATAAAGAGCTTGGCTCTCGTCGTTCTAGTGCTCGCGAGAGCACTACAAGCTCTGTTCGTAGCTGTGAACCACGTCGGGGACATCAGACTGAAGAGTCTCTCGAGGTTCCCACGTGTCCGAGTCCGGCGGATAGCCAAGCCACCGTACTCTGTAGAAGCGTTGACGGTTCAACGACTTCTCTCCTCGACGACGAGTCGATCGATCCTCGTGATCGACTATCGACTCAACGATCCAACGACGCTCTCCCTGATGATAGATCAGAGGAGGTGGGGCTGAACGCGAAAACGATTGAGCGACTCTGGAAGTGGAAGAGTGCTCACCGCGCTCAGATCGAGGCTCTTGAAGTTCGCAACGCGGTACTCGAAGACCGGTGCGAAAGCCTCGAAGACCGGTGCGAAAGCCTCGAAGACCGGTTGAAGGAGCAGGAGTCGAAGATCGACTTGCTCTTCGATGGTCTTGCCCAGCGTTCGGCAATGGAGTCACATTTCGAACAGAGGTTCGAGAAGATTCAAGCCGAGCTTGAACGACTCCAGAAGGCTGAGAAGGCTCGTGATGCGTATCACGAACGTCTACTGCGCTCTGTGGAAGAGGCAGGGGCTTCTCTTGAGATACTTCGGAAGGAGTATCATAGTCGCCTTCTCGCGTTGGAGACAATAAAGGACGAGTCCTTTGATGTGCTTCAGCGCCTTTATGCCGAGAAGAAGCTCCATGACGATGAGTTACAGACTCTTCGCGAGCTGGTGGAGCGACTTCAGGATCGACTTGATCGTCTGGCAAAGGCTCTGTAGGGTTCGCTGACCCACTTGGAAGGTAAGGCTTCAGTCTACCCACATAAAATGTAGGGTGTAGTCGCATGCGTGTAGGAATGTCTAGTGTGTAGGCATCACCATTGCATTTAACTACCCTGAACGGTCCAATATATCTTGGCAGAAGTTTCGAACTCCCCAAGTTAGACACTGCGTGTTCAGGTAGATTAGCCGTGCTAAGTAATACAAGATCATTGATCTTATAAACTTGCTTGTTCTTGTAATGGGCTAAGGCTGCCATTGCATGCAAGGTGGCTCTTTGTGTGTGTCACACACCACCTTGTGGAAGTGCATTGTGGGTGCGAAGATATTGGGCGAAACACATAATAGTGATCCCCACATGCACAGGTGACGTCATCGTCTGACGTCAGAACAATCTGTGTCTGAGTTGAGTGTTGGTCGCTCGCAATCATTGAGATTCGGCGTGATTACGCACAACAGTACTCTAGACACGTGAATGATGGTTCCTACTTGGGGAAACTGCACTGGTGATGAGACCGACGTGTCTCTACCGTCTGAAGTGAGTGGCTGTAGCCAATCACTTCGCAGAGAATCCCCGCGGTACTTCAAGTTCAAGCTTCTCGAAGATCCCCTGGGTTCAACCTCAGTGTACCCAAGTTTTTATGCATCAGGTTCATAGGTTTTATTTCTGCATGTTTAGGTTTTATGCATAAAACCTCTAGGAGCCCTAGTGGTGTTTTACATGTAGTGTCAGGAACCATAAGCTCATTTCAATTCAGTTGCATTTTTGCCAAGTTCCTCTCAAGCCTTCCTCTCAAGCGCAAGCGTGCGTGCTGTGTTTGAGGCTGTCTCGGATAGCCTCTTACAGTTCTTCCTTCCGCTCTTGTCTGCTTGTTCCTTTTGCAGATCCTGAGCCTTTGCAATTGCGTCTCGAACAAACCTCACAACGGCTTGTCTCCTCACAATAAAGTCATCGACTTGCTGTTCCTCACGACTTGTCATGTCGTCTAGAGGTTTCATCGAGTCAAAATTCGCTTTTAACTCTGTGACAGCATTCAGATCCGACTGTGGCTCCTTAGCCATAGTCTCTCCCCCACTTAAGGTAGAAACCTCTCCCACTAGTGACGCTGGCACTCTCGGGCGGAGTCCGTAGTTCACATAGAACGGGGTATGACCTGTCGAGACATGCGTGGAGTTGTTCAACGCAAACTCTGCGAGAGGGAGAAACTCACTCCACTCTCCGAAAGACGTCGCATAACTGCGCAACACGTCTTCAAGGACACGATTCACTCGTTCAGTTTGGCCGTCTGTCTCTGGGTGTGCTGCTGTTGACATGGATAGTTTTGTATCCAAAATGCCAAACAGAGTTCGCCAAAACCTAGACGTAAACCGAGTGTCACGGTCTGATACGATCTCCGAGGGCAGACCATGTAGACGGAACACCACGTCTACAAAGACTTTCGCAGTCATCTCTGCCGAGATCTTATCCGAGACCGGCGCAAGATGGACCATCTTGCTGAATCGGTCCACAAACACAAGGATGCCATTGCGTCCGTGTTTGTCTCTTGGAAGTCCAAATATGAAATCCATACTCACAGACTTCCAACTGTCCTGAGGGACAGCCAATGAACGAAGTGGGGCCCGAGTAGAGCCGGATGGCTTAACTCTTTGGCACACTTCGCAAGTACGCACATACTTGCGAACCCACTTGTACATGTGAGGCCAGTAATAATCTCGAGACAAGTTGAGAAACGTTTTCTCACGTCCGAGATGGCCACTCGAAGGACCGTCATGATACTCGTACAAGAGTCGATGACGCAGACCTTCGTCGTTGGGGACAACGATCCTCGCTGGATCCCCTTCGTCAACCGTATAGTACAGCAGCTCATTGTGCATGCTGTAGCGGTGAACACGCGATCTTGCTCTTGGTGGGAGGTTTTGGAGTGCCTTCTCTGAGGGATTCTTGAAATACTTGATCAGTTCTTGGCATGCTTTGTCTTGCTTGTATCCCTCAGTGATCTCTTCTTGGACTGTGCTTGTCACTCCCGTAGCAATCGCGTTGACGTCTTCACAGAGTCGGCACGCTCCGTTCGTGTCGTCACTCTTGTTCTTCGGATCGTAATCCGGACGTCTTGACAGCGCATCGGCAAGAATGTTTGACTTGCCGGGCTTATAATGTACAACAAAGTTGTACTCAGCGAAGAAGGAAAACCATCTCGCCATTCTTTGCGATAGGTGAGGAGTCTTTACAGCTGTCCGCAGTGATGCGTGATCTGTGTAAATAGCGAACTGCTTTTCACCAAGCAAATAGACTCGGAACTTTGCCAATGCATACTTCATGGCCAATAGTTCCTTGTCATGGACCGGATAGTTCCTCTCTGCGGGCCTGAGTTGTCGTGACTGATACGACACAACTCTTTCTTTGCCCTCATCATCGTGTTGCATCAGTGCACACCCGATGGCATAGTCGCTCGCATCGCAGACTGCATGGAACGGCTTCTCATGGTCTGCGAGAGCTAGGACAGGAGCTTCTCTTAAGCTCTTCTTTACTTCGGCAAACGCTGCCTGATGTTCCTCTGGCCATTCCCACTCATTATCTTTCTTCAAAAGACTCGTGAGGGGTTGCACTAACGCTGCATAGTTGCGCGTGTATTTGTGCAAATAGTTGGCCAAACCCAGCCACTGACGTAGCTGTTTGACGTTCTGAGGAATAGGCCAATGTCGATAGACTTGACCTTCTCAGGATCGACCCGAACGCCATTCTTGCCAACAAAACTACCGAGTACAGGGATCTCGGGGGCGAAGAACATGCATTTCTTCAAGTTAGCGTACAGTTTGTTCTCACGCATAACTTGAAAGACTTGACGAAGATGTTCAAGATGAACATCGACATCTTTCTTCCCTTCCGAGGCCTTACTATGAACGAATATGTCGTCAAAGTAGCTCGGTGCAAACTCTCTCAATGGATGAAGTACATTCGTGACCATTCTGTTGAAAGTTGCTGGTGCGTTCTTCAGACCTTGTGGCATCACCATCCACTCCCACAGCATACCACTAGGGGTGCTAACTGCTGTAAATGGTACATCGCTCTCGCGCATTCGAATCTGATA